>CM046445.1:29839117-30142109 GCA_025506515.1 Flaveria trinervia | reverse complement strand
TGAAGACTACCAACATCTGAAGATCTTCTAAGTGTTTGGTAGCATCAACCTAGGGGGAGTTTGTAAGGATTCCTTACAGAAACCATGTCATTGGTCTTCCTAAAAAAGAATTTAATTTTATTGATCAATGTTCAGCGTGGCCTCAAGGAAAACAACACAAATCGTCTCACAAAATCAAGATTTGAACACTAACAATACTCCATTGAAGTACTTCACATGGATCTATTTGGACCAACTCATGTATGGTATGGGAAAGAAACAGGATTGTTTAGTGATAATTGATGACTTTTCATGATTCACATGGTTGTTCTTCCTACTTCATAAAAATGATGCATCCCAAATCATACAAGAATTTATCACTAAAATGAAAATCAACTTGATCTTAAGGTCAAAATAATAAGAAGTGATAATGGTACTGAGTTCAAAAATGAAAGTATGAGTTCCTTTGTACAACCAAAGGCATGCTCATCAATTCAGTGCAACTAGAACTCCTCAACAAAATAGGGTTCCTGAAAGGCGAAATAGAACGCTGATGAAGCAGCAAGAACGATGCTAACCGATGCTAAACTGCCAATCACCTTGTGGGCAGAAGCAGTTAACACATCGTGCTTTGTACAAATTCAAAATCTGATTGTTAAAGAAAGTAACGAAACCTTATGAACTGCTCTTTCATAGAAAACCATTTATTGGATTCCTCAAATCATGGTAGTCCTGTCCAATATTAAACACCGAGACTATTTTGGAAAATTTTCATCCAAGTCTGATGAAGGATTCTTTGTAGTTATTCTTCTGTTTCAAAGGCTTATAGAGTATTCCATCCTAGATTGAACATTATTGATGAATCAAAAATATCAATTCAAGGAACATGCGTTTCCTAAATCTACAAAATGGTCCCGACTGGTAGTTGTTTGATATGAACACATTTACAAAGTCATTTGATCAATTTCACTTGTCTGATGTAGGAAATCTACATTCAAATGATACTCGTTAGCTGTAGAAAGAACAGATGATTTGCCCTTGATTCCTCTACATTGATGAACACATGAATGAAGATGTTCCTCTTCAGCTGATCCTATCAAAACAACGTCACAAAACTTTAGTGTTTCGACTGAAGGAGGTCCAAGCTGGTACCATCTCACTCAGATGACTTGTTGTGAAATGAGATTAGAAATAAAAAACAGGCTTCTCTCCAGTTGAAACACAAGGTACATCAAATGATGCAAGCAATCTCACTGCTGCTGAAGATGTAGTAGTAACTGAAACAGAAGGTTGACAATCTTCATAATTCAACAACAGTACCAGATGAATACGCCTCTGACCATAATGAAGTGAATGTCTCCAATCTTGATGTAACTATCGCGGGTAAACACCATTCCATCACAAGAATACACAAGAATCATCTACTTGAAACCATTATTGGTGATCTTAATAAGAGGGTGACAAGAAGCAAATCCAGTATTGAAAACATCTATTTGTTCTCATGTTTTCTGTGTCAAACAGTACCCAAAACATCAAAGAGGCACTTCAAGAGAATAGATGGATGAAGCAATGCAGGAAGAATTGCTCCAATCAAGAAGCAAGAAGTATGGCAACTGGTAGATCTTCCGGAAGGACAATACCCTATCGGTACCAGATGGCTATACAGGAACAAGACTGATGATAGCGGGATCGTCATCAGAAAAAAAAAGCAAGACTAGTGGTTCAGGGATACACTCAGGAAGAAGGAATCGACTATGACGAAGTGTTTGCTCCTGTTGCCAGACTAGAAGCAATCAGAATTTCTTGCATATTCTGCATCCTTGAAATTTTAATTTATCAAATGGATGTAAAATGTGCTTCTTGTATGGAAAAGATTGTTGAAGAAGTCTATGTAAGTCAACCACCTGGCTTTGAAGATCCAGATTTCCCTCACAGAGTGTACAAGCTTGACAAAGATCTATATGGTCTTCATCAAGCTCCAAGAAAGTATATGAGACACTATATCTTTTCTTCTTAAAACAGGATATGAAAGAGGAAAAGATTGATCAAACTCTCTTTAGAAGAACAAGAGGGAAAAGATATGCTGTTAGTCCAGATATGTGGATGACATTATATTTGGCTCGACAAACACAGTAACTCTGCAAAGAATTGAAGACCTTATGCACTCAAAGTTCCAAATGAGTGCTATGGGGGAACTCACCTTCTTTCTAGGGGTGCAAGTCCAATAGATAGCAGAGAATCTTCATCAATCAATCAAAATATAGAAACAGTTGAAGAAATTTCACTTTACTCATTGTCCAACATAAAAACTCCTATGGATACTAAAATAAGATTGGACTTGATCCTGAAGGCAAATCAGTAGATCAGACTCACTATCGTTCAATGAATCGGTTCACTTATGTATTGACAGCCAGTAGGCCTCACATAATGTTGGTGTTTGTGTGGTGTGCGGAGATATCAAGCTAATACAAAATAATCACATGTGAATGAAGTCAAGAGGATATTAAGATATCTGAAGGGCAAACCAGCTCTTGGGTTATGGTATCCAAAGGACGGAGAATTTAACTCTATGCCTACACAGATAATGATTATGGAGGATGCAATTTCAACAGAAAATCCACCTCTGGCGGTTGTCAATTTCTTGGTCCCAGACTGGGTATCTTGGCAATGCAAGAAGTAGACAAATGTATCTGTGTCCACTATAGAAGCTGAGTATATTGCTGCATCAGCATGTTGCTCTCAAGTACTTTGGATTCAAACCAGATGCTTGATTATGGTTTTAACTTCTTGCACACGCCAATTTATTGACAACACAACAGCTATTTTATAACTAATATCCAGTTCAACACTCAAAAATAAAACATATTAAGATTAGATATCACTTTTTGTGGAGACTGTGCTGAAAAAGGTTTAATCAAATTGATTCAAGTACAAATGAAAATCAATTAGCTGATTGGTTTACTAAAGGCATTCGAACCTAGTAGGTTTGAATTCCCGGTAGTTTAGTCAATTGGATGATTAACATTGAGTAAAAACCATGAAAAACATAAAAAATAATTAAAAAACATCAGAAAACCACAAATAAATCAAGTTTGATGAAGAAAAGAATTCTATGGGAATTGATACAATTACAGTCGTATATCATTCATCGTGCTAATTTCAAAATGTTAAAGACTGTGAAATGACTTACCAGATATGTTGGTAGGATCAACTGGAAGAAAAGATACATGCAGTGATGAATTAAAGACTTATTCAATTGTGAAACACTCATCACAAAGTATAGGTATGTATTGGTTTATCAAAATGCATGTGTGTGTAGTAACCTAAACACACCAGGTAATGATACTTTATGAATCTCTTTCACCACATCATGTTCCATCTTTGTTTTGCTGAGCAAAGACTGATGAAAATTGCACATAGTGCAGATGTTATGATCCAAAGATTCCCAACATGGAACACATCCAAGATTGGATGAACCAACAAAATTAATACATTCTAAGTGAATGAAAAAAGAATCCTATCATGGATCACCTTCCAAAGTGAAGTGAAAAGAATCCCAATATGGATCATCATGAAAAAGGATCAAGTAAAAGAATCCCAATGAGGATCAGTGAAAAAGAGATTTCATAACTTAAGTGACTTGGTAAGAAAAGCTGTGAAAAAGTTCTACCATACATTATACAAGGATGGTTGATCATTCCATGCTTGTGTGTGAGGTACATATTGAATAATTAAATCAACCAAAAACATGATAAATATCATGTACATCAAAATATCAACCTGGTATGAGTTTAAAAGGACAAACATACCTTCAATCTTCAAGTTCATAAACAGTCCACAATTATCATAAAGGATCCACATGTGTAATGCAAGATTAATATGATCCGAACAAAAGATATTCTTATCTTCATTATTAAAAATCAAAATAATATTCAAAAGGTTTTAAATCTTTAAAGTTTCTATCCACATGTGTATACAACTTTAGGGGAGTAATTTAAAATTTTTGAGTAAGTCTGTACAAATTTTCTTTTCTTGCTTAAAGTATTTTCTTATATATCAAAACAAAAAAAAAAGAAAATAATGGTTTGTTGCAAAAGTTATACCATAGTATCTCAGTCTATGCAGACTCTTGGAAGCATTAAAATTCCAAAGATCAGTCAAAGTTAGGAAAATTGTATCACTTATGACATACAATCAATCCAAGAAAGAATTGACAATCTCAACAGTCAACAACTATTGACATGTGTACCTTGATTCTGATCTTAATGTAATATGTCTTTGTTGTCTTATGCTTATGTAATAGTTGGGTACTTAATGAAATGCAAATGTTTGGTTGTGTTTATCATGTTTAATATTTCCTTAATGAGTTGTTTAATGCCTATTGACTTGATTATATAGGTTTGTGGTTGATTGAACTAATATAAATAACATTACTATGTGTAATATATTCAAACTTAATAACATGAAGGTATCATGTGAATGGCACATGCTAATGAACCATATGCATGAACACCTTCATACGAATGACTCAATCACATGACTGAACCAGAAGACTGGATCAGTCATATGACTATAACATGAGATTGGCTTAGTCGCACAACTAAACACTCAACCGTGCGAATGGATCAACCACATGGCTCAATCGCACGAATGAACCATGGTTATAGTTCAGTCGCCCGAATGAGCAACCCTAACCTATAAATACCACCTAATTCATGGAAAAACATAAGCATTCAATCCACTTCGACTGCAGACATTCCCTAGCCGCCTAAAAGCCTCTAAGTTTGTAGTCCAAGTTCATACAACGTTGTAGATCGATTCCTAATCAATTCTTGACGTTAGTTTCAATACATTATTGTTTCTACGTGCGTTCTCACTGATTGGATCGCCAATCAAAGAGGATTCCACACTATTTGGTTTGGTTTAATACGTTAATCAATTGGTGTTTCGTTCAAATACCAGATCCTAACAAGTGGTTTGAGAGCATTGGCTCTTGATTACGTGTTGATTCAATAGTTTTGATACAAAAATTGAGTTTTGCATCAAAAATGCAATCTTTTTGTGTCTAACGGAGTCTTAGACGTTCCTAACCTAAAAGTTTAGTTTTCCGGCATACGGCTATTATGGTTTGGTAAAATTTGAGTTTTTACAGCCAAAACACGTTTACCTTCAAATTATCAACTTTACCAAGTTCAGTCGCACGATTGGCTCAATCGCATGACTGAGTTTATTCGCATTCTCCAACCGTACGACTCAAAACTTCATTCGGACAGTTCACCCTCATTAGTTCATTCGGATGACTGACTCATCCGCATTTGTTCAGTCGCATGATTGAACCATCCGCATTTGTTCAATCGCCTGAATAAGACCAATCGCATACCTTCATCGCATACATCATCACTTTGTTAACCAGTAAAGTTAAGTGAAATGGAGGACCAGTTTTCAGCATACAAAGCAAGTAGAGATACACGTATTCAGAATCTACTGCTGTTGGAGAATGAAGTGGGTATTCACAATAAACCCCGAAGCTTATTACGTTAGAAAACTACCCATAATGGAAGCAACGTTTCGAAATCTACTTAAATGGAGTAGATATAAATTTGTGGGAGGCAATCGAGTTGGGGTATAGTATGCCAGTAGGAGCTAACGGAGTCAAACTTACTCTAAGTGGCATGTCGGATGCTCAGAAGTAAAACACAATGCTGAGAAGAAAGTTTACGCTTTACTTTCTTAGTCTTTTTCGAAGGATAGGATTCTTCATTAGTATTCAAAGTATACTTAAGCAAAGACACTGTGGGATGCGTTGGAGAAGAGTATGACGGAAATGCCTCACTAAAGGCCATAAAGGCAAAAGCTTTGAGGAAGGAGTTTGACAACTTTTGTTCTATGGGAAAAGAAGGCCTTGATGACGTGATCGATAGATTCTACCACTTGATGAGTGAGATGCACACTCATGGAGTAATTACGTCAATAGAGGATAAGATATCCAACTTTGCTGATGGATTACCAAAATAATAGGCTTCGTTTGTTTCAAATCTCAGACAGAATGGGATGCTCTCAAAGTTAGATATAAATGACTTCATTCTGAAATTGAGAGGAGAGGAGCTTAGAATGAAATACAGAGCTCAAAAGGCCAACTACGATCAGAATCCTGCACTCTACAATGCAACTCCTTCAGTCAAGACATCTGGAGCACCACTGCAACTGCCTTCGTCTCAAGCATAGCAATTCCAGCAAAATCTTCAACTTCAGGGTCCGAAATGTCAGGGTGTCTAGCACCAATATACGATACCTGAAGCTAATGCAGCAAAACTAAAAACTGATAACTTCAGGAATTTGACTGTGGACGTGGCCAAAGAACACATGGACCTCTTAGCTACTGTGGTTCAATCCTATGATGGATTAGTTGCTGGAAAGATTGGAAACTATCACCTAGCAGATGAAGATTATGAGTAGGTGATGAGATGGAGTTGGAATGTATGGACATATGTGGGCTCTAGCAAGTGCTGTCCGACGAGCTAAAAAGTTTGTCATAAAGACCGGACAAAACTTGGTCGCCACCAAAGACAGAACCTTTGGATTCGACAAGTCAAAGGTTACTTGTTTCAACTGCGGTGAGAAGGACACTTCAAAGGGAGTGTGTAAACAAAAGAAGACTGGGAACAGTAATCGCTTTTCGTCATTCAATCATCAGGACAAAGCCACATCTAGCAGTTCTACTTCATCAAATAAGGACCACAAAGCCTTAACTGCTAATGAGGATGAAGGACAGGACTGGAGCTTTCGGTTCGTGTCACTGGGAGAGTCCAATATAGCTACTGTGGAGGACATTAATGACGATTCGGCTAGTGAGGGAGATATAGCAGTAGATCTCGCAATCTCAAATTCTGAAGACACTGGACCCGTGGTCAACCACCTGCCTGAAGATGATAAATCTTCTTCAACGTCAAAATCACCAGAACCAGATTCAACAGATTCTGCACTCATGGCTGACTCCTCTTCATCTCAGGTAAGTACTACTGACCAACTATTTAATAATCATGCTTGTTTAAAATGTATAAATTCAAAGAAAGTATAGATTCAAAATTCACTAGGCTATTAGATCATAATGATAGATTAGTAAAGGACCTAGAACTGTGCACTGAGGCGAATTGAGTGTTAAGACAAAATGAGCACAGTTATAAGAAAAAGATAGACCTATTAAATAAACAGCTTAGGGAAACAAAGGTAGTTGCCTTTAACCAAGCAAACAACATTAGGTACTATCTGAACTCCCTAGAGGACACTAAGAAACAGAAAGCAGTTTTAGAAGTAGAAGTCAATTCTTTAAACAAAACTGCACAGTTGGACAAGCTCGTCACACATTGTCCAACATTAGTGAAAGTGAGAAATAATGGGGAGGGGCTGGGATACAAAGTGGTTCCACCACCACCTGAGACCTTGATCAACACTAAAAGTACACCAATTAATGATAATCCCATCAAGGATCATGTGGGTGTCACTCCTCTGGTGAGTGATCCAGACTCCTTAAGTAAATCAATTGAATCTGATTCTAAACATAAGGAGGCCACCTTAACGGCAAAAGGAAAGAGCCTTGTGTTTTAACCTGGAAATAGAGTTTGAAAAGGTTAATTTAAAGTCAGGTTCAAACAGTCAAATAGAACCCAAAAGGACCACTAAACCTAATCACTCACGAGCATTATGTCAAAGTCCAGGTAAACAAGAAATAAAAGATGTAAATTCAGGTAAAGCAATTAAGTTTGTAAAACCAAGTAATACATCAAATAAAGAGGTGTCTCAATCCAAAAAAATAAGGTCAACAGCGTCACTTTTACATCTCCACCAAAACATATCACCCATAAAGTTGAAAGCAGATCCTGCTATAACTATGGGAGTATGGTCATATAGCATTTCAGTGTCCTTATTACCGGACACCAAGGAGGAAAGTTGAACTTTCTGCATCTACAACTAGCTCTTCTAAGAGGAACTCTGTGACGCCTCCAAAAAGGGCTAGTGAATCCAAAGTTCAATCCATCAGCCAGTCGTCTGTTTATCACAAACAGGCCTTACACAAAGCTGGCCTATGGAAAGAAAAATCAGCCTCAATGTCTGACAATGAGAACAAATAGATATCTGAGATTCACTTAACCTCAAATAGTCAATGGGTTGAGTTTATGATGTGATGCCTCGGGGAAACTCAAGCCAGTGAAGGCTTGGGTTCCTAACACGAACTAATGTTTTCATTGAATGTGCAGGGTGTTCGCTATAGTGCTGAAAAACACGTGGATTGTAGATAGCGGAGCATCCAGGCACATGATAGGGAATAAAGCTCTCTTATCAAATCTCAGACAAATTAAAGGAGGGCATGTGTCATTTGCTGGAAACAAAGGCGGGTACATCATAGCCTAAGGAGAAGTAGGAAATGAGAAAGTTAAGTTTGATAAGGTAAACTACGTCCAACAATTACAAATTAACTTGCTCTCAATCTCTCAAATTTGTGATAAAGGATTCAAAGTAATCTTTGACAACAAGAAGTGCTAGTTCTGAAGAAGGACTATGTGATCCTGGAAGACCAAATCCTAATGTACACTTCTAGATATAATGATCTTTATGTCTTGGATCTCTCAAAGGCCTTTACAATGGATTGTGACTCCAATGCTTCTTGTCCAAAGCTACTGAGAAGGACTCCATCTCCTAGCATAGGAGAATAGGACACATAAATCCAAGGAAAATGAATCACTTGATCTATAATGATCTTGTGAGAGGAGTAAATGTCAAAAACTTCCAACTCCCACATTTCTGTGTTGCGTGCAAAGAGGGCAAGCAGACGAAAAAGGCTCATAAGGAAAAGAAAGTTCATTCTATAGAACTTCCTTTAGAGCTTCTTCATATGGATCTATTTGGTCCAGTCAATACAAGAAGCATCGCAGACGACTTGTATTGCTATGTAGTGACCGATGACTACTCAAGGTTCTCTTGGGTAATGTTTCTGAAATCCAAATCAAAAATTTTGAATCATTCAAGGAATTGGTAACAACACTGGAATCCCTATACAAGTTGAAGGTATGATAGGTGCGCTCAGACAACGGAACCGAGTTCAAGAATCTATGGGTGGAGGCCTATTGCAAGGAAAAGGGAATTGTGCATCAATTTACCTCGGCCCGCACCCCTCAGATGAACGGAGTTGCTGAACATAAGAACCGCAGCTTGATAAAGACGGCACGAACTATGCTGGCAGGCTCAAAACTGCCTATCCAATTCTGGAATGAAGCAGTGGCAAATGCGTGTTATACGCTTAATCGAGGTTTGATAGTGAAACCATGGAAAAACGTGCTATGTTATTACAATGACGTAAACCTAACTTAGAGTATCTCGAGCCATTTGTGCTTCGTGCACCCTGCTGAAGAAGACTTAGGAGGGAAAATTTAGTGAGAAGGTGATGATGGGATTTTTCTAGGATACAACATACTGAGTAAGAGAGTTACAACAACTCAACGGGTAGGTAGAGGTGTGGTGTAATGTTGATGTTCACAGATATATCACACTGCCTGCTGGAAAAAGGCCTGCTTACTTCTTCGACTATGATGGATTCTTCAAGTCCTTCAACATACCTCTCTCTTCTTCAGAAGACGAGGTGGCAAACAAGATGATGTACGATGTCTTGAACACACCATCTCAAGATTCAACAAGTCATTCTCCTACCAACTCAGGGGGAGCAGGTGATGCGAGTGACTCTTCCTCTAATGAAAAAAATGGGGAAAATGATCAGATCAACCAGGATGTACATGTTCAGCCTACCACAAGTACACAAGCATCTGCTATTGATGCTTCTGAACCTTCGGAACCTCAGACTCTGATTGCCTCAGATCCAGAACCGAATGTTCATAATCTTGACTCTGAGGTGGTTGTTCCAACAACTCCTGGCTCCCATCTAAACGTCTATCATCCCTTAATAATATTATAAGAGATGTGAGATTAGGGGTTCAGACTAGAAATCAGCTATAATAAGCTGATTATGCCTCTGTGATGGAAAAGGGATACCTTCACGACGGTGACTACCGCTGCTTTGTGTCTCAGTTTGAGCCAAAGTATGTTAGTGAAGCACTAAATGAGGAGGCTTGGGAGAGTGCCATGCAGGAAGAACTTCTTTAGTTTAAGAAGTTAGGTGTATGGACACTAGTGGATAGACCTAAAGGTGCTAAAGTCATTGGCACCAAATGGGTCTTGAAATGCAAGAAGGATGATCAGGGAGTGATCATCAAAAACTAGGCTCGGCTTGTTGTGCAGGGTTTTCGACAAGTTGAGGGTATCGACTACAATGAAGTGTTTGCACCAGTGGCAAGGATGGAAGCCATCCGTATCTTCCTTGGCTACACATTATATGAAAAACAAAGTTTATCAACTACATGTTAAGAGTACATTTCTTCACGGTGAGATCCGAGAAACAGTGTATGTCAGTCAACCCGAGGGTTTGAGGATCCATATCATCAGGATAGATTTTACAAACTTGACAAGGCGCTATACGGGCTTCATCAAGCTCCACGAGCCTGGTATGAGAAACTCTCGACTCATCTTGTGAAACACGGCTTTTGCAGGGGAGTCATTGACTGTACATTGTTTGTCAAAGAAAAAGATGAAGACTTACTGCCTGTACAGATCTATGTAGATGACATAATCTTCGGTTCCAAGAACCAAGAATTATGCAAAGAGTTTGAAGCAGTAATGAAGGCGGAGTTTGAGATGAGTGCTATGCGGGAGATGAAGTTCGGGTTATAGGGGATCAGACACCAAATGGGATTTTCTTACATCAGACCAAGTATGTAGGGGATATTCTCAGTCGGTTTGACATGGAGAATGCTTCTATAGCTGGGACACCACTGGCTACAAACCATGATGTAGCACCCGATGAGAATGGTGATTTGGTAGATGCCACTATGTACCGAGGGATGATTGGATCTCTCATGTATCTCACTACCTCACGACCTCAAATCATGTATGCTACATGTTTATGCTCACGATATCAGGCAAAGCCTAAGGTGAACCATCTGATGGGGTCAAAAGGATGTTTTGTTATGTGAAGGGAACACCCACACTTGGGTTGTGGTATCTTCATGATGATGGCTTTGAGCTTACAACGTATAGTGACTCCGATTACGGCGGCTGCAAGATGAACTACAGGTCTACATGAGCAGGGTGTTAGTTCTTTGGAAGGAGATTAGTAACCTGGTAGTGTAAGAAGCAGACCTCGGTTGCATTGTCAACGTGTGAAGCTGAATACGTTGCTGCTGCAAGCTGCTGTTCTCAAATCATATGGATTCAACAGCAAATGCGGGATTACGGTTTGCACTTCTTTTCTACTTCTATCTTTGTTGATAACTCTGCTGCGATTGCAGTCACTTAAGAAACCCGGTCCACCATCCTAAGACCAAACGCATCGGAATTAAATATCATTTTATACGTGATTGCTTTGAAAAAAACTTAATCGATGTGGTAAAAATAAACATTGATTTTCAACGCGCTGACCTTTATACAAAGGCATTGACAAACACTGTTTTATATATTTGTTAGAGGTCAACAGAGTTAAAAAGAAAACTGAGGTCATACCTGAAGATGACCATGTATAGTCCGATGCGTCGTGTCTTGTCTTTTAATTTTTAATTTTTAATTTTATTTTATTTTATCCTTTCGTGTTTGCTTATTTTAATTAGTTTATTTACATTTGCTTTATTTCCTTGCCTATTAAAATCCTAAAATGCATATCCATGATGATTTTAGAATTTTAGGGGGTGAATAGGTTTGGCAGTAATATGAAAAAGGGGGCGAGGGAAAGGAGAGGCAAGCTGATAATAAATAAGATCATATGTGTAATACCGACTCAATTGTGAAATATGATAGTACACATGTACAATTATTTGGGACTTTAGCAAATCAAAATAGAAAAAGATGCAAAGCTCAAGTATAAGTCTGTGTAGTCTGAGCAATATAAAAGGAAATATGATAGCTAAGCTAGATACAACTAAGGTAACATAAAGAAAGTAGACCTAGAGGTGCTAGACCGCAGATGATATGTCGGTAGGTTCAACACAATAGATGACTTGACCTTTTTGGTGATCTCTAGATTAAACTAAAATGTTTGACTAGCTGTGGTAACACCTTATCCCTGGTTCCACATCAACAAGATTCCAATAAGGGGTGACGAGCAAAATAAACGTCACAAATGTGTGCGTAAGACCAAAGCATGAGCAAAAGCACATGAAAAATGAAAATACAATCAAACTGATGACCTATGTGTTGGTGAGATCTGTGCTAAAAGAATGAAAATTGCTCAAACAAGAAGATAGGTTATGTGCCTCTCTGCTATGCGGTGGTGGCACTGACCTGAGGATAAGCATAACCTATATTCTAGAATCATCGTTGTTTGCCGCCTCTCTACTGTGCAGTGGCACTAACCTGAGGATTGGCTTCTCTTTGAAAGCTCTAAGAATAGTCTCTTCTTGAATACTACCCTGAGACCGCTCAAAAATCTCCTGAGGAATGTTGATTACCATATAAGTGTGGGATCCACAAATGCTTGCTCAAATAAACAAACCTTAAAACTATCACCAAACTGTGTTGAAAGTCTGTGTATGGATTTAAGAGGACAAGAATACTGACAATCATTATGGCTACAATTCTTGACAAATCAAATCAGTGTGGGGGCCTGAGAGTACTAGCATTATTTCCTAGTGCTAACAGACTCCAGATGAAAAACAAGAATAGAGCATCTAAGTCTTCTTAAATAACTTGTCTTGAATAGTTTGAATCTCCTGTATGATTCCAGCTTGAATTGGTCCATGTATGGTTTAAAATATTGAGGCTGCTCTCTCAGAATAAAATTAGTCCTTAGAATTACGTCTTAGGAATTTACCCTCACAAAAACACTAAAAATGTCCTAGTTTAAGTTTCAGCAGTATTTCTGTGATGTCAGTACAAAGTTAGTCTATTTCAGTTTTGTGTAGTATCGGACTATGTCATGGAAGTGATAAGGAACCTTATCATCTAAAAGGTCACGTCTGAGGTGACCACACGTGCTTTCAATAAAAAAAATTAAGTCATGTCTAAGGTGACAAAATGTTTAAAAGGATCACGTCTAAGGTGATCAAAGGCTTTTCAATGTAAAAGGATCATGTCCGAGATGATCAAATGCACATAATGTTTATTCAAAAGTTAAAAGGGTGTAAAATTGTAAAATGAGCATAAAGTTAAACCATGAGTATCACTCATTCGCATGACTGGACCATGAGCATGGACCGGTCGTACGATTGAAGGATACGAATGTGCCCAATCGCATGATTAGCCCACACGTATGGGCCATACATGCGATTGGACCATTACTACGACTCAACTCATGTGATTG
The DNA here is from genome assembly GCA_025506515.1 of Flaveria trinervia. Lineage (NCBI taxonomy): Eukaryota > Viridiplantae > Streptophyta > Magnoliopsida > Asterales > Asteraceae > Flaveria > Flaveria trinervia. Next base: position 30,128,734 of record CM046445.1, on the reverse strand, counting down.
GACACCAAAATGGGCGAACCGCATGAATAAAGGTGACCGAATGACACAGTCGCACGACTGACTTCTAGTCGCACGACTGAAAGTGATCGACTGTGCCAGTCGCATGACTGATCTTCAGTCGCACGAAACAATTATGCGATTGGGCTCAGTCGCACGACTAAAAGAACACTAGTATAAATAGAGGGGTAGTCGGTCGCAGTCATTCATCACCCCCAAAATTGCCCTAATTCGCACAAACTATTGTTACTCTGCTAAATTTCATTCAATTATTGTATACCACGGATTGTTGTGCACTGACGATTTCCATAGATTTTATAGGTATTATGTGGTGCAATCTACCCAAATTTCAATCATTTTGATTCGAAAATCACTAACTTCGGCCCTAACCAATAACCGAGATTTGTTGGACTAAATAACCAAATTAATCTAAGCCAACAACTGAAATTAATATTATTAGGTGTTAAGTATAATGATTGCCAGTCCAATGAACCAAAACATGCGTTAAATGATAAGAATTGGTCAAAACTTGAATTTGAATTGAACAGCAGACTGTCATACGAATGGACAGGTTGACGAACTTCAGTCCCACGACTGAGTAGTGCGAATGACTAAACCACACCATTGAACCATGAATATAAGTTCAATCGCACGAGTGATATACACGAATGAGTTTACATACGTATGAGCCCAGTCGCATGACAAGTCGTACGTATGAGGTATTCGCACGACTAGATCTCAATCGCACTACTCATTCGCATGACTAGATCTCAGTCGCACAGTCTCATTCGCACGACAGATCAAAAAGAATATTTTCAAGTCTAAGTGATTCAAGATATTATTAATCAATGGATACTAATGTCTTTATTATTGTGTAACAGATGGAGAGTCGGTGGATATGAGCACTAAGCATAATATTGTGCTCATCTGGATCTGTCATCCAGACACGCTCCTGATTTTTCTGGCATCATCACGTTTCTCAGGAGATAGAGGATCTTTCACGCCATCTCTACTCCGTATACACTATACCATTCGATTCAGCAGGCCTTTTGGGAAGGCGCTGTAGTTGATAGATCCTCGGAGCCTCATCGTATCCGTAGTTTGATATTTGGAGAGGCCATTGAGATGTCTGAGGATGATCTCAGGACAGTGCTGTAGCTTGGGGATGATGCTGAATGCCCCACACGACTACACCCCCTTACTGTTTGAGGTTGTTTCTTGCACGCCAAGTACGCTGGGGACATCAATGCAGGGGGCTCAACAAAGCAAGGTGTACCCCTGGTTCAAGTACCTTGCGCACGTTCTGCTTAAGTGTATAGCGTCTCGGAAGGGAGGTTTTGATGAGCTTCCGATCAGATCCAGAACGCGTATGCTGCATTGGTGCTGAACCACTCGTTCAGCTTCTCCAGGATGATCTTCACCTACTTGGTGGAGAACATTGAGGGGAAAGGGAAGGAGGGCTTCTGCATGTACCCTCACTTTATGCAGATGATTATCGACCAGAAGCTCCCTTCCTTGCCGTAGGAGAAGGAGGATGCAGTGGTACTCGAGGTGATGGACGATACCACCTTGGGTAGGATGAAGGGCTACAGGGGAAGCAGGTTAAGCCCCCTGTGAGGAGATTATTTGGGCATCTGGCCTGGGAGGATTACCTGGTACCGGCTAGGCGTAAATGGCTTCAGGTTGACAGTGACTCTGAGGTAGAGCAGCTACAGCTTCCGGATGATGACTCGGATGATGATGAGAGCGGAGCTGGAGATGAAGGCCCACTCAACCAAGGGGCCCCACTGCTGATATTACATCTCCAGCATCTGCCCCCACTGGAGATGGAGCGAATTCTGCTGGGTTCCACCAGGATTTCATACCTGGTGAGGAAGAGGAGGAGTCGGATGAGGAGTCACTAACCAAGACTGTGGGAAGTAAAGTCTTCCCACACAACAGGGGCTCCGGGCGGGTGGTGGATGCCTAGGCGGGTCGGAGATACTGACACTGATCCTACATATGCTCCCGATCTGACAAGCCATGTTCTAGGGGGAGCATCCTCCTGGACAGGATCAAGGAAAAAGAGGATGGCTCAGCCCCACGGCATGAAGAAGAAGAAGCAAAGACTCACCTTCTTCACTCCACTGCTACCACCATAGCTACACCATAGCCACCACCCTACCACCATTCCACCCAACACCACCACCACCACCCTTCCATCCACCACCACATCATTCACACCTACACCACCACCACCACCTCATCTATACCACCTCCAATCTTCACCTCTGTCACCACCACCACTAGCCATCCTATAGTACCATCTTCTTTCTCCATATCCATCAGGATCACCTTTACCTCCCAGTGGGGTAGAGGAATAGCTCTCAGCACTTAACCAAATGGTGCTGAGGCTATTTGCTACAAATGAAGAGAAGACCACTCAGATACGATAGCTGGTAGACCTGACCACTGTCCAATCTCAGCAGCTTTATCATCAGGCTCGATTGATTGATGAGCAGGCTCATCAGATGTCTCAGCTCCTGGAGCAACACACCAAAAAGAATGAGGAGCTGGAGGCTGCAAACAATCTCTGCAGTTAAAGCTCAAGGGTCCAAACGAGCCGTTAAAGATAGGAGAAGGTGATAGAGATGATGATGCTGATGATGACAGTGATGATGATGATGATGGTGATGATCACTATGGTGATACTGATGTTAGTGATGATGATGATGATGACTCTCAGCTGCGGGTGCCACATCAGCGAGCGAAAGGAGGACAAAACGAACTCAAGATCTGAGTGCCTCCACATCTAACCCGGCAGCAGAAGAGTCGATGATCAAGGACAAGAGTAATGCTTAGATGTTTTATAGTTATTTAAAATCATTTGTATTTAGATCAATATAAAACTAATGAAATGAAGTTTATATGTTATGTAAATGGTTATGTCTTGTTTATTATGGTTATGTCTTGATTAGTAACTAATGATTGCTGTGTTGTATGTTTAAATCAAGCAGATCCAGACTTTCAAAGGGACGAATACGACGTTGCTCCCCTTCAGCAGGTCAAGACTCAACTAACCATGATTCCTGATCTGCAAGGGATTGTTAGGAGATCAGTGAGTTACACCCCTGAAGAAGGGGAAATAATTCACAATCTCACTGATAAGCAAATTGCAGAAATGTTCAAGCTCAATCCCGATGAGATTGTCAAGGACGCTCCAACTTTTGTAGAACCAGTGATGATGAGCTGAACGATATTCATGAAATAGAAATCGAGGACGTCACTGCAGAGCACTATCCCGAGTACGTTGACAAAGAGGGAAATGTGGTCCCCAATCTGGGTGATTCCTTGGATAGTGATACATTTGAGATATTGGATAAGATGGAACAAGAGTCTGAGAAGGTTGAAGAACAAGCCCAAGCCTTAAACACGATGTAGATATCAGAAAGGTTGAATGGGCTGCATGTTTTGAGGAGATCCGAGTACAATGCGCTGCTCCTAAACCGAATGTGTACACCAAGCTCTACAAAGTGAAGAAACATCACAAGGTGTCAGGCAAGATATCGCGTGGGCTTATTTTGATAATCTTAATGTATACGCAGTAAAGAGAGAGAAGGGTATTGAGTACTTTAGATTCCTGCATGATCTAAAGTCTCTACCTGGTTTTAAGCTCAACCAGCTGGCTAAATTGAAGCTGTTATATGCTGACCCGAGGAAGATGTCAGGCTGGTTTGAGGTTGCCTTGAAGAAAGAGTACCACACCAGGTGGGTCAACTTCAAACCTCAACAACCTACGAGGTATATCGGACGTTCTGAAGTTGATCCCATAACTGGGAAGCCCAAAATTGTGTTGAAGTGGAGTCCCCCAAGAACAATGTCAAGAATCCCTCTGAAGGAAATGCCACAGGACTTCACTCCACACTTTAAGTGATGGTACTATGATTGGAGAACAGGGGAGGTGGTGGTCATAGTTCTGAACAAAGCCGGCAGAATGGATGCTATCAGGGTATTTGACCCGATGTGGCTTACAAACTTGTCAGCTAAAGATGTCTACACACTATAAAGTGGCCACTGTTCTATGACACGCAAGATATTGTACAAGCCCTCCAATTCCAAACTGTGATATGACTCTACTTTGCATTTGAAATACATGCAGGAGTCACAAGAGAGGAGAAGTACAAGAAGTACGAGGAGGTTATGAAGAAGGTAAGACAATAGATGAATCTAGGTCGAAGGGGAGTTTGTTGATACATGTGTACCTTGATTCTGATCTTAATGTAATATGTCTTTGTTGTCTTACGCTTATGTAATAGTTGAGTACTTAATGAAATGCAAATGTTTGTTTGTGTTTATCATGTTTAATATTTCATTAATGAGTTGTTTAACGCATATTGACTTGATTATATAGGTTTGGGTTGATTGAACTAATATAAATAACATTACTAATGTTTAATATATTCAAACTTAATAACATGAACTATCATGCGAATGGCACATGATAATGAACCATACGCATGAACACTTCATATGAATGACTCAGTCGCACAACTGAGCCAGGAGACTGGATCAGTCGTATGACTATAACATGAGATTTGCTCAATCGCACGACTGAACCTCAGCCGTGCGAATGGATCAACCGCATGGCTCAATCGCACGAATGAACCATGCTTATGGTTCAGTCGCCCGAATGAGCAACCCTAACCTATAAATACCACCTAATTTGTGGAAAAACATAAGCATTCAATGCACTTCGACTCTAGACGTACCCTAGCCGCCCAGAAGGCTCTAAGTTTGTACTCCAAGTTCATAGAATGCTGTAGATCGATTCCTAATCGATTCTTGATGTTAGTTTCAATACATTATAGTTTCTACGTGCGTTCTCACTGATTGGATCGCCAATCAAATAGGATTCCGCACTATTTGGTTGGTTTAACACATTAATCAGTTGGTGTTTCATTCAAATACCAGATCCTAACAACAACTTCATAAGAAATATCACTCAAAGACTTTTCTTCATAAAATGAAACAACAAGTCAGACACATTAACTTTTGATTAAGTTCATAGTTAATGCAGGTAAGTGCATTGTTTAATGCTGGTGAAGGTAACCCATGCATTTAACCAATGCGAGTATCTTTTATTCCAAAGAGAAACTAATGTGGACAAAGATTGTACTCTACCACATTAGTGTGTTAAGTAAAAATGAATTTTACTCTACTGCATTTGCTACAGTAGACAAATGTTGATGAACATCTCTCTCTCGCATTTGCTACAGTGCAATGCTGACCAAGTGTGGTCAACCGCATTTCGTGCAGTCACACAAATGCTGATTGACTTTGTTCTATCGCATTTGTCACAGTGTACAAATACGGATAGGATTAAACAAGTAACAACACTACCACATTTGCTACAATGTGTTAATGCTGATAAACAAAATCACAAGTTATTCTTCCGCATTTACTACAGTACACAAATGCGGATAGTCAATGTTTTCAAATTTTAACTTCCGCATTTACAACAGTAACCAAATGCGGATAGTCAAAGTCTAAATTTTGTCTTCGTATTTGCTACAGTTAATAAATGCGGATGACCAAAAGTAAAAAATTTACCATTCAGCATTTGATACAGTGGTGACCGCATTTGCTCTAAAACTTGTAAAATCTCGTGAAAGCCATTATTTGACTATTTAAAGGAATTTAAACGGGTCATTTAATACTTTTCAACTTTTAGAGACTTTATAGTGAGACGAGCGCAAGTACACAGTACACCATCTTCAATCATTTTCATCATAAACAACCAAAGATTTTTGTGTGATTCCACTCAACCTGTTATTGTCATTGATTCTTAACCTATAGTTGCATCGAAAAATAAGGTGAAATTTCCAAAAATATGGTCAAGACCCAACTTTTGGACTGTTAAACCTAAATCAAACAATGAACCGAATGATAATGAAGAACACAAAAACTCAAGCTATTGATTTAATATAATACACCTTTTCGACTTCAATGAACATGCAAATCAATAGAAATTTTACTCATCCTGAAAATCTTCATAGTCATGTTTGGTGTAAAAACAGAGCATGATGAACAAAGAAAATATGTAACAAATCAATGAAATAACATCTAATAAATGGTCCAATCATAGAAACTTTGATTGTTGAACAACAAATTCACCATTTGATGTAAAAACAATGACACGGTAATGTCAAAAGTTCATGTGTGACCATTTAATGTCAAACTAAAAAATGACACTCATGAATTTTCATTAAAACTGACACAAATGTCTTGTATGCATATCATATGAAAAATAATTCATGGAGCAAGATCCATAATATCAGCGGTTATTTAAACCCTGATGTACTAGAAGCTGAGGGACTTAGAGATATCATCAGATTCATCTCTACTACAAGGGTAGCTTATGCTATCACTGTTAGACCACCATCTATGAGAACTTCATACGATCTTTCTGGAACTCAGCTGAAGTTAGTGAAGAAGATGGTGCTAGAAGTCTAGTTGGAAGAGTTGACAATGATCATACTCTAAGCATCACTGAAGACATTGTTAGAAATGCTTGCCCTTTGGTGATGATGCTAATGCACCTTTAGAGCTGGATGATGATGAAATAACCACATTCATTGCTGAGATTGGTTATGAAGGAGGATATGAAGCTAAACAAATAGTTAAAGGATTAGTTGATCTACCTTGGAGATTCCTAATTGACATTTTTCAGCACTGCCTATCCAAGAGAAGACAGGATGGAATGATATTCCAGTCACCACATCCTCAGTAATCTGTGCTCTCTAGACTAACAGGCCATTCAATATTGTCAGGCTTGGTTGAGGAACCAGTATTGTGAGGGTCATTACAAGGAGTAGTCATATTTAGAATTCAAACAAATTCAAGGTAAACAAATTAAATCTAGCTCAAAACCACTTAGAACCTCAAACAAAATGGCCAGAAGCAACAGAAATTCAAACTCTATAACCGATTCTTGCAAATTTGCTAATTCGATCAAACATAGATAGCAAGAGAACAGTTTCAATGATCAATTGTTAAATCGTTCAATGATTAACTACCTCTGATACCATGTGTTAGGATCTCAGCATCTAGTTTGATCAATTAGATTGGATTCGTAGCGGAATGAGCCCACGAATTAACAAATTTAAACAAGAACACACGAAATTTATCAATGAAACAGTGTTTGTTATAGAGAGAGAATTTCTGCCAAAAGGAATATATTCATTCAATATATGCTTCAGCTGGCTTTCGCGCAACGTTACAATTAGGTCATTTTCCTTTTATAAGGGAAGCTGACGTCAGCTGATGTCACTTGACAGTGACATCTAACTGTTATTTAACTACTGAAAGTTAACACAACTACTGAAAATGTCAAACAGCTGACATCTTCTTACAAAAATACCAAGTGTTAATTATCGCTACAACTACTGAAAATAAACTACTGAAACAATGACTGAAGAACATTGCTCTTCAGTCGTTTTACAAGTACTGAAATAGAAAATAAACTACTGAAAGGAAACCATCACAACAACTGAAGAATGCTTCTTTAGCTGTTGTGACAAACTCTAAAGGCTTCAGTACTTGGACTTCTTGAACTTCAGTTGTTGTCATCAGCTGATGTCTTTAGCTGATGTCTTTAGCTGATGTCTTTAGCTGATGTCTTCAGTCTTTGAACTTTAGCTGTTGATCTTTGGTACTTTAGTCTTTAGCTGTTGAAGTCTTCAGTACATTAGTATTCAGCTGTTGAAGTCTTCAGTACTTTAGTCTTCAGCTGTTGATGTCTTCAGTACTTTAGTCTTCAGCTGTTGAACTTCAGACTTTGGTCTTCAGCTGTTAAAGTCTTCAGTACTTTAGTCTTCAGCTGTTGATCTTCAGACTTTGGTCTTCAGCTGTTGAAGTCTTCAGTACTTTAGTCTTTAGCTGTTGATCTTCAGACTTTGTCAACAGCTGATCAAGTCTTCAGCAGTTGTTCTGATGTCTTGTGGGACTTAAAGGTTTTTCTGATCTGGCTCATTGGTTCTTTTGGTCCAACAAACTCCCCCTAAACCAATGCAACCAAAACCTTTAAGCTTATTGAAGATGTCCCACTTATTATGGCACAAAGATTGGTCTTTTTGTCTTCTAGATCAGCTCAAAAGTGACCCTTGTAAGCACAGGCCTGGGAAGAAGTCTCAATGATCTGTTTGGCAAAGGATGATAGGAACTCTGTCTTGGGGAACTGGACACAGAGTTGTTACCCCATCCATGAGATCTACTTCCCAAATATGAGTCTCTAAGACTCCCTTGTATAGGCCTCAAGGAAGGTTACTTGTTCTTCCATGGTAAGCTTTTTTGCTTTTCCTTTAAAGTGTGATTCTGGCCCATAGTACTCAGAGAGGTATTTGACCTGCTTCCCATTTTTTAGCTCCACAGTTGTTATGATTCTATATGCGAATTCATCTGGGTGAATACCCTCTAAGAACAACTGGAGCTCATTCTTTCTAACTTCCTCAAGCCTCCTATACACTAACCCCTTTTTCACCACTTTATTCTCCAGCAGCTTTTGTGGGGTCAGTTTAGCTTTATAGGCTTTCTTGAAGTCATCTAGGATCTCCCAAGGTGATACTACAAAGGCCAGTGAGATCACTTCATCTACAATCTTCTTTACTTGGCCAATGTGTCTCTGTGGAATATTTTTCTTTTGAATCCTATGAGACACCCTGGGATCAGGCCAAATCCTCACTCTCTCTTTTTGATATTGAAAGGTATGTCTGAGAGTGTATAATCTCTGAGCATGTTTCTTCATATTGATGATTGAAGATGTGGAAGCGTATGCTTTGTCGACTCTTCTCACAATTCCTCATCATGTTGTTTGTGAAGCTCTTCTTCTTCTAACTTCACTTTCATACTTTGCCTTTGAGATTCAGGAGTAATTGTTGGAGGGTGACTTATGACCTTAGGCAACTGTATAACAACTGAGATTGGCAGCCTATCTTCATCTTCATCATTATCTTCTTCTTCCTCTTCTAGCCTCAATACCCTTCTCTTCCTCTTCTGGAGTACATCATCGGCTATTGGTTTTATGGGTAAGGGAATTGGTTTAGTGGGTTGTGGTTGTGGTGGTTTTGGTGTGGGAATTTTGACAGGCTGTTCTAGCATTTTGGATGTAAGTGAGGCTTTGGATTGTTTGACCAGTTCAGTCCTGCTCCCAGCACCAGCTTCATTCAAGGCTTCAATGACGGGCCCTTTGGTATGTACTTCAGACGAACAGATCTTGGTGGTTATTGCCAAGATGCTGTCCCTAGACCATGACTTAATTTCAGTCAATGATCTTCCAAGATACTTAGCTATGAACCTGATCATGATTTCCAGTCTTTCCCTTTCCAACACATTATAACCGGCCCATCTTGAGTGTATCTCTTCTATTTCCAACCTTCTGATCTCAGAGTCTAATGTGGCTATGTCATGACCATGTCTAAATAGCTGATCTATATTTTATCCATTGATCTGCTATGAGCTTCATCATCATCTTTAACAAGGTCTTTTAATGATTTTTCTTCATCAGCTCTTGACTCAGCACTTTTCTTTCTTTTATATGTAATCAGCTGTTCGGAGATCAGTTCTTTCTCAACCTCCTTCTCTTTCTCAGGCTATTTCTCTTTTTCAGGCTCTTTCTCAGCATCAACTCTCTTTCTTTTCTTGTCTTTCACTGCCTTAGACTTTGCAGTCTCCCCCTTCTTGGTTGCATTAGAATCAGGGGTTTTGTTGGACCAAAAGAACCAATGAGCCTGATCAGAACAACCTCTAAGTCCTACAGACATCACAACAACTGCTGAAGACTTGATCTGCTATTTTGACAAAGTCTGAAGACTTCAACAGCTAAAGACTAAAGTACTAAGACTTCAACAGCTGAAGACCAAAGTCTCAAGATCAACCGCTGAAGACTAAAGTACTGAAGACTTCACAGCTGAAGACTAAAGTACTGAAGACTTCACAGCTGAAGACCAAAGTCTGAAGATCAACAGCTGAAGAACAAAGTACTAAGATCAACAGCTGAAGTACAAAGACCGAAGACATCAGCTGATGACAACAGCTGAAGTTCAAGTACAAGTACTGAAGCCTTCAAGTTTGTTACAGTAGCTGAAGAAGCATTCTTCAGTTGTTGTGATGGTTTCCTTTCAGTAGTTTTCTTTTTGTTTCAGTATTTGTAAAACGACTGAAGAGCATGTTCTTCAGTCGTTGTAGTTTCAGTATTTTCTTATCAGTAGTTGTAGTGACAGTTAACACTTAGTATTTTTGTAAGAAGATGTCAGCTCTTTTGACATCTTCAGTAGTTGTGTTAACTTTAAGTAGTTTGAATAATTCTGTTAGATGTCATATCAAGTGACATTAGCAGACGTCACATCTCCTATATAGGAGTGCTCCACCATGACATTCCTATATAAAGGATGATTGACCTGATTGTAAGTGTGACATTTTGCCACCACGAAAGCGCGTATTGTATGAAATCTTTGATTTGCAGAATTCTTTCTATAATCGTTTGTTCTTACTTTGAATATCAATTGTATTCTTGTTAATTGTCTAAATTCATTGTTTGATTTCCGCTGCAATACTCTCTAATCAATCAAACGTAGATCACTGATCCAAACAATTGGTATCAGAGCAGGTTGATCATTGATTGATCTAACAATTGGTCATTGAAACTGCTAATCGATATCTGCATTTGATTGAATTGGCATATTTGCAAGAATTGGTTATAGTTAAATTGAATTTTTGCTACTTTCGTTTTATTGCTTTCTGTTTTCTCTTGGTTCAATTTGGTCTGTTGTGTTCTGTTCTAAATCTATTAAAACTTAATTGATTTTGGTTGAATCTGAGAATGACTACTTCTTCTAATGACCCTCACAATACCGGTTCCTCAACCAAGCCTCCGATGCTGGTAGGACTGAGTATAACATATGGCAACGAAGAATGCTTCATCACCTGTCTGTTAACAGTTCAGGTTGTTGGACATCAGTGGTACATGGTCCACATAAGCCTATGGTGAATAATCCGGAAACCAATCAAATGGTTCCGAAGAAGAAGGAACAATACTCAGATGAAGATCGGAATTGTTTGAGATTGATGCTAAAGCCCATGGAATTCTGGCCATGGCACCGCCGAATGAAATCTATTCAGGGCTTATGCATCATGAAAATGCTCATGACCTCTGGAACGCACTGAAGGAACAATTCGGTGGAACTAATGAGGTCTTAGCAAACAACAGAGAAATCCTTGCCCAACAATATGAAACCTTCTCTCATAGGAAGGGTGAGACACTGAGTCAACAGTTTGAGCATTTTTCCTGTTTGATCTCTGAGCTAAAAATGGTCAAACATGAATATACCAATAGCCAGATGAACAGCAGATTCCTTAGATCACTGCCTGAGAGATGGGACACATACACTATTGTCCTACGCTCCAGTGCAAATCTGGATAAACTATCTCTCACCCAACTTCATGGGAAACTGCATACATTTGAAAGAGAGATAGAGCAGAAAAGAACTGGCATCATCAGGAAAGCTCACTGATGACTTTGTACCAGGGAACACTGCCTTGGTTGGTCATGAGTCAGAATATGCTGCATCTGAAAGTAATTATCATGAGCATATAGATTTCTCTTCGAACAGTTCAGATCATGCATTTGTTGGTGTTGATAGTCACTCAGGCTGTAATAGTGACAGTTTATGTTTTATCATGGATGATTTGAAAGGAATAGCTGATGATGATCTAGAAGAGATGGATATTCTAAGCCAAATGGCCTTGATTAATATCAGATCTCAGAAGTTCTACAAGAGGACTGGCAGGAAATTTCCAGGATCTCTGGCAAAACCAAAGTTGGTTTTGACAAGAGTAAGTTGAGGTGTCACAAATGCCAAAGGCTTGGACACTTTGCAAGAGAGTGTAGATCATCTAGATCCAACTCCTCTGCACCCTTTGTGACTTTTCCAAGCACTAGTCCACAAAACAGGGGGCAACAACCTGCTAGTTCTGGTCATCATTCACAACCTGTTTCACCTGCATATTTTGTCCCTCAGGGTCCAATGTCATATCCGTATCCCTGCTATTACATGCCTCAGCCAAATCCAGTTCAAGTTCCTACTGTACAACAACCACAAGCACTACCTGAGCCTCTACCATCTCATTCACAACCTCATCACAGCTTTTTCACCCCTGGTAATGTTGACTGGAGCAGTTTACCAGATGATCTCTCTGGCACTGAGCAATTATTTACTGGTGATGGCTAACATGGTGGTGAACATCCTTTTGGGAATCTAGCTCTCATGGCCCTGGAATCTACTGAGGGTTCTTGCTCCAATGCATCTTCTTCATAGGTAACCCAGGTACCTTCTAAGGCTAAGGCCAAGCTTTGTTCTGAGTCTTGCGTAGATGCATTTGTCTCTATTAGAGAAGCAAATGTAGCTGTAATTAATCAAAATCTAGAGCTTGAGCAAACTATTTCCAAAAGAAAAGCTGAATACGAGTCTGTTCTTAAGGACAAAGATGATGAGATTTATAAGCTTACATTCCAATTAAATTATGAAAAGGCTAAGCTAGAGGTCATTCTTGAGAACCATAAGGAACTCAAAGAAAAACTTGCAGTTACCCAAGTTGAGTGTGACCGTTGGGTGTCATCCTGCAAGGGATTTGAAATGCTGCTCAGTAAGCAATCTGCTTCGAATGTGAAGTTTGGAATTGGTTATAACCATATTGCACCACCAACAGATTTTACTCCAAAACCAATAGTAAAATCTAAAGGTGAAAGAAATCTCCAAACCACATTATCATGTGCATCATCCACAAGTAATATCCCAAAATCACAAGATGAAATAAGGGTTGACACCTCAGCAAGTCAATTGGCTGGTGGGTTAACTACTGATAAGCACATGAAGCTGAGTATTTCAGATGTTGTCCCTCAAAGTAACTTAAGTACTGAAGGGCAAGTTACAACAACTGAAAAGCATTTCAAATCAACTGAAATAAATGGATTGACAACTGCTGACAATAAACAGCTGAAGAACAATTCTTCAGTTGTTACAGATTCTTCAGTACTGAACAAAATTACTGAAAGGAGGAAAGTACTAAAGAGCACACCTTCAGTAGTTTCCTCATCAGCAGTTGATCAATCCAAGATGAAGAATAAGCCATGTGAAATATGTGGTAAATTCAATCATCTTTCTGATGAATGTTGGTACAGAAAGGGTTCCAAACTCAACCGAGATAAGCTCATTAAAATCCAGATGGGTGAAATGAAAACTGAGTTTGAGACCAAGTTTGTACCGTAATCATTCCATTGTGATAAACCCAAGCCCTCAACCAAATTCAAATAGAAGGATAAGGTTATCACAAAACAGCTGATGGTGCTCCACATGATAAACATTAGACTAAGTCTGTTAATTTTAGGGAGGAAATGGTGGATCACAGGAACTCATCAAACACAAGTACTGATATGTCACAAGAGCTGAAAGCTTTGGCTACAAATCAGACACAACTTGTTATGATGGTTCAACATTTTTTGGGGAGAGTTAACTGATTAGATGCACCTGTGATCAAATCACTGAAAAGGCATTCCAAGCCCAAATCCAAGGAATCCATTTCAGTACCATCTCCTCCTTCAGCTTTTAATCATAAGAAACAAGTTATGGTTGCATCTGTTGATGAAAACAGACCCAAAACCAAAAAGGTTTGGGTCTCAAAATCTAACTAGTTTTCTTTCATGCAGGGTTCTTCAACATGCCAAAGGAGCATCTGGTATGTGGACAGTGGAGGATCTATGCATATGACTGGGGGCAGTTCTCTTCTTAATGACTACTCTCAAGGAAAGAAGGGATTTTTCATTTAGAAATGATGCCAGAGGTTACATCATTGGGAAAGGATATGTGTCTAATGGACAAATCAAGTTTGATGATGTCAACCATGTGGAGAAGCTCAAGTACAATCTGCTGAGTGTCAGTCAGATGTGTGATAAAGGGCATGTTGCACTTTTCACAAGCCAGAACTACAGGATTCTGTCTTCCCAAGTTCTGAGGCTGATTGATAAGTAATGGATGAACATACTCTCCTGAAGGCCAACAGGATTGGAAGAGTGTATGCCTTGGATTTGTCAAAGAAGATTGATTTGAAGGGTCATCCATGCCTATTCTCCAAAGCCTCTCTTCAGGAATCTAAACTATGGCATAGAAGGCTGGGTCATGTTAATCTTAGAAACATGAACCAGCTGATCCAAAATAGTTTATTGAGAGGTTTATCAACAAAGGAGTTCCACTGTGATGAAGCCTGCACTGCTTGTTTGAAAGGAAAACAACACAAACTCTCATTCCCTCCCATTGAAGAACCTAAGCCCATTGCCTGCTTGCAGTTACTGCACATGGATTTATTTGGTCCTGTGAGAGTGATGAGCATGGCAAAGGAGAAATACTGTCTAGTAATTGTGGATGATTACTCCAGATTCGTATGGACTTTCTTTCTACATTCAAAAGATGAGGTTGCTCAGAAGATTATAAACTTTGTGCTATATGTTAAGAAGCAGTATTCCCTATCAGTCAAGTGTATACGGAGTGACAATGGTACTGAATTCAGAAACCATACACTTGATGATTTTTATCTTTCAAAAGGAATCAAAAGGCATTTAGCATCCCAAGGACTCCAGAACAAAATGGAGTAGTGGAGAGAAAGAACAGGACTTTAGTTGAAGCCACAAGGTCCATGTTGGCTGACTCTGGTTTGCCTTTGACCTTTTGGGCTGAAGCTGTCAATACAGCTTGCTATGTGCAGAATAGAGTGTTAGTAAATCAGAGGTTGATGAAGACTCCATATGAAGCTCTACATCATTTGGCTCCTTTGATTTCATTCTTCAGAGCCTTTGCATGTCCTTGTTTCATTCTCAACACAAGGGTCAACTCCATAAATTTGATCCTAAGGTGGATGCAGGGTATTTTCTAGGATATTCATCCACTTGCAAGGCTTACAGAGTCTTCAACTGCAGAACAAAGATAGTGGAAGAAACCTTGCATGTGAAATTCAATGAATCTCCTAAGGATAAAATTCCACAAAACCCTGTGGAGTTGTTTGATATGGACATACTGAAATATGCTCCTTATCAAACTCCAGCTGTTGCAGATCATGTGGACAAATCATCTTCTGCAGCAAGTCTCCCCTGGTAGTACTGAAGAAGATGATGATATCAGTACTCACCATTTCAAGTTCAGTGACCAACTGCCTGAGTCTGCTAAACTTGATGTTCCTGTACCTTCAGCAGCTCCATCCACAACAAATGCCGATAATTTCTGATTCCTCTACATCGTGTGTTTTTCCATCTAATACTTGGTTTCAAGAATCTGAATCAACATCTGCTGATGTTGAACCGGCTACAACACTTGCACTGATCTTATCGTGCACCAAGAGCTGAAGAATCACCCCATGTCTCAAATCATTGGTGGTATCAATGCTGGCGTCTCAACCAGAAGTCAATTGTCTAACTTATGCTTCTATGCTCTCTTCATCAGTTAGCAAGAGCCAAAGAACTATCATGTTGCTTTGAGAGACAATGGATGGGTGGAAGCCATGCAGCTTGAGCTACTTCAGTTCAAGAAACAGCAAGTGTGGGAACTGGTTCCTCTACCCCCAAGTAAGTGTGCAATAGGCACTAATGGGTGTTTAGGAACAAAACAGATGAAAATGGGCTTATTGTTAAGAACAAGGCTAGGTTGTTGTTCAGGGGTTTTCACAAGAAGAAGGTATTGATTATGATGAGACCTTTGCCCCTGTAGCCAGACTGGAGGCAATTAGATTGTTTTTAGCCTATGTTGCATTTCACAATTTTAAAGTTTTTCAAATGGATGTTAAAAGTGCATTTTTATATGGTAAAATAAAAGAAGAAGTTTATGTATGTCAACCACCAGGTTTTGAGGATAATAAACATCCAGATTGGGTATACAAGCTTGATAAGGCTCTTTATGGGTTGAAACAAGCTCCTAGAGCCTGGTATGAGACATTATCAAATTTTTTTCTTCAAAATGATTTCACTAGAGGCTCCATGATAAAACTTTATTCATTAAGAAGGTGGATCAGCATAAGCTACTTGTTCAAATTTATGTTGATGATATTATTTTTGCATCCTCTGATCCCCAGTTGTGTGATGACTTTACCAATTTAAATAAGAAGTTTGAAATGAGTGCAGTGGGAGAATTACAGTTCTTTCTAGGATTGCAAATCAAACAAAAGGCTGATGGGACTTTCATTCATCAGTCTAAATATACAAAAGATCTTTTGAATAAGTTTGATTTACAAAATTGTAAGCCCTGTTCTACTCCCATGTGCAACACCACACAACTGGATGTAGATCAAAAAGGTAAAGCTGTTGATTAAACACTTTACAGATGTATGACTGGGTCCTTGATGTACTTAACACTTCTAGACAGATATTATGTTTGCAACGTGTGTTTGTGCTAGATTTCAGGCTGCTCCTAAAGAGTCTCACTTGATTGCAGTCAAAAGGATCTTTAGATATCTACAAGGTACACAATCTCTAGGTTTATGGTATTCCACTGGACAATCTTGCAAATTGGTTGCCTTTTCTGATAGTGGACTATGCAGGGTGTAAGTTAATCAGAAAGACAACTTCTGGTGGATGTCAATTCCTAGGCAACTGTTTGATTTCTTGGCAGAGTAAGAAACAAACATTGTGCTACATCCACTGCTGAAGCAGAGTACATTGCTGCTGCAAGCTGTACTTCTTAGGTACTCTGGCTTTAGAACCAACTTTTGGATTATGGCATTATAGAGACTAAGACTCCATTATTAATGGACAGTGCTTCAGCTCTTTGCATTGTCAAGAATCCTGTCCAGCACTCTAGGACCAAACATATAGAGATCAGACATCATTTTATTAGGGACTGTTTTGAAAAAGGTCTGATGATCCAAAGTTTGTGCCTAGTGCTGATGAGCTTGCAGACATTTTTACTAATCCGTTGGATAGTTCGACTTTCCAAAACCTAGTTTTAAGGCTTGGTATGCTGCAGCTAGAATAAGTGATAACTATGATGATATCAGTAAATAAGTACTGATGATCATTTGTAACCATATCACAAATAAGTACAGATCCGTTACAAGAACTGCTACAGTCATAACTACTGATATAAGTACAAACAGATAAGTACTGACGTCCTATGAAACAACTGAAAACAGCCAAAAAGACTGATGAGTAAGTGTTGAGGACAGTATGAAACAGCTGAAAAGCTATGAATTGACGATAACTACTGATGAGAATTTTCTCTTCAGTTGTTTCTAAAACTGCTGCTTCATCTTAAACAACTGATGACAAAACCACGTCTTCAGTAGTTTCACAACTACTGATGACTAACACCACGTCGTCAGCTGTTTACAACAACTGATGACAAAACTATGTCTTCAGTAGTTTCACAACTACTGATGACTAACACCACGTCATCAGCTGTTTCCAACATCTGAAGCTAAAACCATGGTCTTCAGTAGTTTTATAACTACTGATGCCTACAACCAAGAATTCAGTTGTTTCAACCTCTAAAGGTTAATACCACGTCATCAGTCGCTTAAAACTACTGATGACTCATACCAAACCCTTAAGTTGCTTTATAGCCCATACCCTATAAATACCTGTCTTACAGAGCTTCATCATCTCAAACCTAACGTTCAAAAACTCAGAACCCTCTCTCACATCAATGGCGAACATGAAGCTTAAACTACGACACAACTGTGTTGCTTACCTTACCAAATCATCCTTCTGGACAAATTTTGACAATGCCATTGATCTAATGATCAACTCTCCATACAAAACGGCTTTCCATCTAAATCCTACCATTCATGTCGAATCCCTCCGGTAGTTTTGGACGAACGTCACCCTCGTCACTGGGGAGAATGACACCGACTCTCTCCAGTCGTTCGTCAACAATCATCAGGTGGTCATCGCTCCAGAAATCCTTCGACAAACCCTACAACTGGATGATGCCACTTTTCCCACTGGGTATCCAAAGGGCACCACTGATCTATCATTTGCCCAACATGGATACCAAGGTAACCTTAGTGCCTCTACCATCCTGAAGAAACATTTCCATGATGCGGAACGACTAATTTTTCATATGGTGAATGTATGCTTAGCTCCTAAGACTTCTTCTTGGGATCAAATGTCGACGAGGTGGCAGCAGGTATCATTCTCTATCCTTGACCAACACACTTAAATTTTTCTGAAATATTATTTCTTGAACTCAAGGATATGGACTCCAACCCTATAGCTACCGATGGATATGATATCCTCGGTTCCTAATGGCCATTATAGTAAACCAACTGAAAGCTGACGGACTTCTTGGCCTTGGAGTCCCTGCCACGGTTGTATTGCCTGAAGTATACTCCAGGCACAACTCTGACCAGTCACTCAAACTGGCTGCCAAACTACGAAAACCCACGCAGCTGGAACCCACAGCCACCACTTCCAAATCCTTTGTCCCCACCAAACCTAAACACAAGAAAGCCAAAAAGGCTACTCAGGGAAATGAGTCACCTAAGGATGCCCCTGCAACACAAACGCAGGTTATATCTACTAGTCATAACCCCCTAGTAGATACACGGACTCACTCACCCTCAACTGCTCAGGTTTCCTCTCAACAGGACCCTATAGCAACCATCTCTGGGGCACCTATACATCTGGAACCTTCCTCACTTGAGGAGGTTGCCATTGAAACGCACCACTCTCCCGGGTGCATACTGCCTTCACACGCTCTCCCACTGCAACCGCCCCCAAAGTCCTACCATCATAATTGCCAAAGTGCTGACTCAGTTGCACTCCTCACCTCCTCCCCAGATACCAATCACAAATGGGATAGCTCCAACCATTGAGGGGGAGGACCAAGTGCTCCTGACACCCCACAGCATAGGGGTTGCATATTCAATCTCCTAGTGTAGAAATGGAGATTCGACCTTTTTGGTTGAGGATTCACTTCTCTACTTCAGCATATGATCAGGCTGAAGTTGGTAAATTCATAAGACCACAACAGAGGCAACTGCTGATGAGAACATGGTCCTGAGGCAGGAAGTCCCCAGTACCATGACCAAGGGGCACATGCTACTACTGATCTACACTCAGAGCATGTCATCCTAAGTCTATCAGGAGTCAGGGTGATTCAGTAAACACTCATGAGACCTGGGCTTTTTATGATGTTTTAGCCCAAAACACCATCCTCGAGGATGAGGTGAGCAGACTCAAGAGCTTCTTGCCAACATTTCTCAGGATCAAGGACCATTCTACCCCTCAAACCCCAGATGGCACCTTCCTCTGAAGGTCTCCCATACCTGACCACTCCAAAACATCTCAGCCACCTGACTCGGCTTCTAGCCACTATTTTGAGGGACAGAACCCCCCTGAGCAAATAGCTGACTACTGTCAACATTCCTTACCTTCTCATCCATCACTACATGATTGGTCCTTAAAAACCTGATGAGAGGCTTCCCTCAGTTATACAAACCATGATAGAGGATGTGTGAGCAAGCTTTTGACAATCCAAACCCTTACAACCAATGCAACCAAAAAGGCGGAGTTTCAGTTAGTGAAAGCCAAAAGAAAGAAGATGACCGATAGAAAAAGAATGAAAAGGGAGAAGGTGAAGGATGCTGACATGGAGACAGTGACTGAAGTACTAAGCTTGCAGTCACATACAAGAAATGGAAGAATGAGGAGGAGACTGAACTGGAGCCATGGTGAAGAAGGCTGATGCTGAACAAGCCGATCAATGGATAAACATCTTGATCAGTTGTTTAGGCAAGGCCTGACAGGATCAGTGATCACAGTTTGATGTATCAGAATATAAAGCAGCGGAATACAAACACGAATTAGACAAATTGTAGCAAGCAATCGATATTGTAAGCATTAAGATCGCATACGGTTATAGGGAGAGAATATGAATTCTGATTTCTAGGAATGTTTATAGATGTAGAATATTTCTAATCGAATCAATCAATCATTCCATTCAATTGCTCATATCACTCTTGATTACAATAGGTTGTCACTCCTTATATAGTGCAACAGTCACTGCTGTTATCACGGAAAGTGACAACTGGCAGATCCAATACAGAAATAACTAATTCTTAACAAACTACTGAAATGTTCACAACTACTGAGAACATATCAGCAAGTTAAGTACAAAATATAAAACTACTGAAACTACAACGACTGAAGAACAAGCTCTTCAGTCGTTTTACAAAACTACTGAAACAAAGAAAATAAAACTACTGATATCACAACTACTGAAGAAGTACTCTTCAGCAGTTGTGACAAACTACTG
The DNA here is from genome assembly GCA_025506515.1 of Flaveria trinervia. Lineage (NCBI taxonomy): Eukaryota > Viridiplantae > Streptophyta > Magnoliopsida > Asterales > Asteraceae > Flaveria > Flaveria trinervia. Next base: position 30,108,410 of record CM046445.1, on the reverse strand, counting down.
AGGCTTCAGTACTTGATCTTCAGACTTTGACCTTCAGGCGTTTCATCAGCTGATGACTTCAGTAGATATCATCAGCTGATGTCTTCAGTCTTTGTCTTCAGACTTTGTACATCAGTTGTTGATCTTCAGCACTTGTGAACTCTTCAGCTGTTGTACTTCAGTACTTTGGTCTTTCAGCTTCAGCACTTGTGTTCTTCAGCTGTTGTACTTCAGCACTTTGGTTCTTCAGCTGTTAAGGTCTTCAGCACTTGATCTTCAGCTGTTGAAGTCTTCAGCACTTGTCAAACTACTGATGAGGCTTTCAGCAGTTGTTGTGATACCGTGTGGGACTTAGAGGTTTTCTGATCTTGGCTCATTGGTTCTTTTGGTCCAACAAACTCCCTGAACCAATGCAGCCAAAACCTCTAACTTATTTATACTCCCACTTATTGATGGCAAAAATGTTGGTCTTTTTCCTTCTTGATCAGTAGAGAAGATGACCCATGTACGCTCCGGCCTGGGAAGAACCTCAAATATTTGTTTGGCAGAGTATGAATGGGAACTCTGTTTTGGGGAACTGGACACAGAGTTGTTATCCCATTCATGAGATTCACTTCCCCATAATGAGTCTGTACGACTCTCTTGTGTAGGCCTCAAGGAAGGTGATTTGTTCCTCCATGGTTAGCTCTTCAGCACCTCCTTCAAACAATGATTCCGGCCCATAATACTCAGACAGGTATTTGGCTGTTTCCCATTCTTTAGCTCCACAGTTGTTATTACTCTGTAAGCAAACTCATCCGGGTGATTACCCTCTAGGAACAACTGGAGCTCATTTTTCCTGACTTCCTCAAGCCTCTTGTAAACTAACCCTTTTTCACTATTTTGTTTTCCAGCATCTTCTGAGGGGTTAGATTAGCTTTGTAGGCCTTCTTGAAGTCTTCTAGGATTTCCCAGGGTGAAACTACAAAGACCAGAGAGATCACTTCATCTACGATCTTTTTCACCTGGCCAATGTATCTCCGAGGTATATTGTTCTTATGAATTCTGTGAGAGACCCTGGGATCAGGCCAAATCCTCACTCTTTCCTTTTGATATTGAAAGGTATGCCTGAGAGTGTAAAGTCTGAGGGCTTGCTCCTTCATATTGATGATGGAAGATGTGGCTGCATAAGCTTTGTCAACTCTCTTCAGCAATTCCTCATCATGCTGTTTATGAAGCTCTTCTTCTTCTAGCTTCACTTTAACCATTTGTCTCTGGACTTCAGGAGTAATTGCTGAGGAGTGACTTGTGGCCTTAGGCAACTGAATCACAGCTGATAGCGGCAGCCTGTCTTCATCATCTTCTTCATCTTCTTCTAGCCTCAATATCCTTCTCTTCTTCTTCAAGGGTATATCATCGGCTATGGGTTTTGAGGGTAAGGGAGTTGGTTTGGTGGGTTGTGTTTTGGGTGGTTTTGGTGTGGGAATGTTGACAGGCTGTGCTAGCATCCTTGAGGTGAGTGTGGCTTTTGATTGCTTTGCTAGCTCAGTCCTGCTCCCAGCACCCACTTCATTCAAAGCTTCAATAACAAGCCCCTTAGTGTATGCTTCAGACGAACAGATCTTGGTGGTGATTGCCAAGATACTGTCCCTGGACCAAGCTTTGATCTCAATCATTGATCTTCCAAGATATTTTGCAATAAATCTTATCATGATTTCTAGCCTTTCTCTTTCTAACACTTCATAACTTGCCCATCTATTCTGGATTTCTTCAATCTCTAGTCGTCGAATCTCAGAGTCAAGTTTGTTGGTGTCATGCCTTGCCTGAACAGCTGATCAATGATGTTGTCCATTGATCTACTGTGTTCGGCATCAGCTCTTTTATCAGTAGCTCCAAGGCTTTATCTTCAGCAATGTGCTCATCAGCACCTTTCTTTCGCTTGTAGGTGAGCATTGGTTGCTGTTCTTATCCTTTGGGCTTGCTTCGCTTCCTTCTTTTCCTCGGATCTTTTCCTCTTCTGTTCTTTCACTGCAGGACTCTCCCCCTTTTGGTTGCATTGGAGGAAGGGGTTGAGACCGCAGAAAGAGTCTTGTGGACAGCAGCATCAACCAAGGGCTGTAATGTTGAGGAAAGCCTCTCATCAAGGGCTTTGATCACTATATCAGTGATTAGGGGGTGATGAGAGGGAGGGAATTTTTGAGTGCAGCACCTATTTGCTCAGGAGGGTTCTGTTCCTGAGAAGTAGGGCCTGAAGCAGAGGCAGGTGGTTGATTTTGGGGTGGCTCTGTATTGGGAAACCTTCAAGGGAAGGTGCCATCTGTGGGTGTATGAGGGTGGCAGATGGACTTGCATCCTGAGACATCTTGGCCAGCAGCTCTTTGAGTCTGCTAACCTCATCCTCTAGAATGGTGTTTTGAGCAACTACATCGAAGAAGAAGCTCAGGTCATCATCAGTTGATACTGAATCACCTGACCTCCTGCTTAGAGCAGGATGTACATGCACTGGGTGTAGACCAGTTGGTGCATGTGCCCCTTGTGCTTGGTACTGGGGACTTCCAGCCTCAGGACAATGTCCATCATCAGCTGTTGCCTCTAGGGAGGTCTTAGCAATGTTACCAGCCTCACTCTGGTCATGTGCTGAGTCAGAGGAGGTGGCAGCCTCACTAGATATTCTAAGCTCCTTCTCTACACCAGGAGATAGAATTGGGAAACCCCTGTGCTGTGGGTTCTCAGATGCACTGTGTTCCTCCCCCTCAATTGTAGAGGTATTCCCAGTAATAAGTGGTTTCTGGGGAGGGGGTGAGGAGTGCAATTGAGTCAGCACTTGAGCAACTATTAAAGTTGGGCTGTGAGGGGCGGTTGTTTGGGGTACGGGTAGAAGCAGTGTGCACCTGGGGTGGATGGTGCTCTTCAATGGCAATCTCCTCAAGTGAGGAAGATCCCAGATAAGTAGGTGCCCCTTGGGTTGCTGCAGGCTCCTGTTGAGAGGAAGCCTGAGCGGCTGTGGCTGGAGGAGTCATGGTATCCACTAGGGGGTTTGGACTAGTGGATATATCCTGCGTTGTTGTGCAGGAGCATCCTCAGGGGACTCAATTCCCTGAGTAGCCATTTTGGGTTTCTTTTTGGTGGGTTTGGTGGGGACATGGATTTGGAGGTGGTGGCTGTGGGTTCCAGCTGCGTGGGTTTTCGCAGCTTGGCAGCCAGTTTGAGTGTCCGGTCGGAGTTGTGCGGGAGTATACTTCTGGCAAAACAGCCGTAGCAGGGACTCCCAAGCCAACAAGTCCCTCAGCATTAAGCTGGTCTATTATAATGGCCATTATGAACCGTGGATAGAGTATCCAACGGTTGGCAGTTAGTTTTTGAGCCATATCTTTGAGCTCTGAAAATATTAATTCTGAAAAATTCAGTGGTTGTTGCTCAAGGATAGAATACATTACCTGCTGCCATTTGGTGGACATTTGATCCCAAGACGATGTCTTAGGGGCCAAACATACATTGACCATGTGAAAAATCAGGCGCTCAGCGTCATTAAAATGTTTCTTCATGATGGTGGTGGCACTGAGATCACCTTGATTCCCTGCTGAGCAAATGATAGATATGGTGCCCTTCGGATATCCAGCAGGAGAGGTAGCATCACTCAGTTGAAGAATTTTACGGATTGTTGCAGGAGTAATCACTACTTCTTTGTTGTTGACGACTGACGGAGGGAGGGATTGTGTGTGCTCTCCTCAGTAGTAACATTAACGTTCATCCAAAATTGGTTCAAGGATTCGGTATGTAAAACGGGGTTCAGAGGAATGCCTTGTTGTATTGGGACTGAACCATAAGATCGATAGCAGTATCGAACTTAGTCCAGATCGGCGATTTTGTGAGGTAGGCAACACAGTTGTGTCGCGGTTTAATTTGCATAGACGCCATGGAAATTTTTTGGAGAGGAACGTTAGGTTTGAAGAAGATAAAGCATGGAGAGCTCAGGTTAGGGTATTTATAGGGTACGGGTGAGGAAACGACTGAAGGATGTGGTGTTAGTCATCAGTAGTTTTAAACGACCGTTGACATGGTATTATCCTTTCAGACGTTGAAACAGCTGAAGTCGCGGTGTTAGGCATCAGTAGTTTAGAAAACTACTGAAGACCGTGGTTTTGACTTCAGGTGATTGAAACAACTGAGGACATGGTGTTTGTCATCAGTAGTTATGAAACTACTGAAGACAGTGGTTTTGTCATCAGCTGTTGTAAACAACTGAAGACTTGGTATTGGTCATCAGTAGTTATAAAACTGCTGAAGACGTGGTTTTGCTTCAGTTGTTTAAAATGAAACAGCAGTGGTACAAACGACTGAGGAGAAAGTTCTCTTCAGCTGTTTTCGTCAATTCTTAGCTTTTCAGCTGTTTCAAACTGTCCTCAACACATTCATCAGTCTTTATGGCTGATTTCAGTTGTTTCATAGGACATCAGTACTTATCTGTTTTTACTGATTGCAGTAGTTATGACTGCATCAGTAGTTGTAACTACTTCAGTAGTTTAGAGCAGATGAAGTACTTCAGTACTTGTGAGAACTTTTAGCCTTCAGTAGTTATAAAAACTACTGAGGTTAAAAGAGCTCATCAGTACTTATATGTGACAGGCACTCATGATCATCAATATGAATTACTGAGATCATCAGTAGTTGTCACCTATTCTAGCTGCAGCATACCAAGCCTTAACACCAGGTTTTGGAAAGTTGAACTATCCAAAGGCTTAGTAAAAATGTCTGCAAGCTCATCAGCACTGGGCACAAACTTAGGATCAATCAGACCTTTTTCAAAACAATCCTTATAAAATGATGTCTGATCTCTATATGTTTGGTCCTAGAGTGCTGGACTGGATTTTTGACAATGCAAAGAGCTGAAGCACTATCCATTAACAATGGAGTCTTAGTCTCTGTAATGCCATAATCCAAAAGTTGGTTTTGAAGCCAGAGTACCTGAGATGTACAGCTTGCAGCAGCAATGTACTCTGCTTCCGCAGTGGATGTAGCAACTGAGGTCTGTTTCTTGCTCTGCCAAGAAATCAAGCAGTTGCCTAGGAATTGACATCCACCAGAAGTTGATTTCCTGGTCAACTTACACCCTGCATAGTCACTGTCAGAAAAAGCAACTAATTTACCAGAATGTCTGGTAGAATACCATAAACCTAGAGATGGAGTGCCTTGCAGATATCTAAAGATCCTCTTGACTGCAATCAGATGAGACTCTTTAGGTGCAGCCTGAAATCTAGCACAAACACATGTAGCAAACATAATATCTGGTCTAGAAGCTGTTAAATACATCAAGGACCCAATCATACATCTGTAAAGTGTTTCATCAACCACTTTACCTTTCTGATCTGAGTCCAGTTGTGTGGTGCTGCTCATGGGAGTAGAACAGGGCTTACAGTTTTAAATCAAACTTTTGCAAAAGATCTTTTGTATATTGGATTGATGAATAAAAATTCCATCAGCCTTTTGTTTGATTTGCAACCCCAGAAAGAACTGTAATTCTCCCATGGCACTCATTTCAAACTTCTGTTGCATCAACTTTGTAAAGGCATCACACAACTTTGGATCAGAGGATGCAAAAATGATATCATCTACATAAATTTGAACAAGTAGATTATGCTGCCCAGCTTTCTTAATAAATAAAGTCTTGTCTATGGAGCCTCTAGTGAAATTGTTTTCCAGAAGAAAGTTTGATAATGTCTCATACCAGGCTCTGGGAGCTTGTTTTAACCCATAAAGAGCTTTATCAAGCTTATACACCCAATTAGGATGTTTGTGTCCTCAAAGCCTGGAGGTTGACATACATAAACCTCTTCTTTAACTTTTCCATACAAAAATGCACTTTTGACATCCATTTGAAAGACTTTAAGTTTTTGATAAGCAGCATAAGCTAAAAACAATCGAATTGCTTCCAGTCTGGCTACAGGGGCAAAGGTTTCATCATAATCAATACCTTCTTCTTGTGCAAACCCCTGAACAACCAGTCTGGCCTTGTTCTTAACAATAAGCCCATTTTCATCAGTTTTGTTCCTAAACACCCATTTAGTGCCTATTGCACACTTACCTGGAGGTAGAGGAACCAGTTCCCACACTTGCTGTTTCTTGAACTGAAGAAGCTCAAGCTGCATGGCATCAACCCATCCATTGTCCTTTAAAGCAATGTGATAATTCTTTGGCTCTTGCTGACTGATGAAGAGAGCATAGAAGCAGAAATTTGACAATTGACTTCTTGTTGATACACCAGCAGTGATATCACCAATGATTTGAGACATGGGGTGATTCTTCAGATCTTGATACACAATGAGATCTGTGCAAGTGTTTGTAGCCGGTTCAGCAGCAACAGATGGTGATGGTGAATCATTTCCTTGAAACCAATCAGTGGATGGTAATTCAAAGGAAGTTGAATTCGAAGAAATCTCATCAGCATTTGTTGTGGATGGTGCTACTGGCGCTACAGGAACATCAGGTCTAGTTGAATCAGGCAGCTGATCACTAAACCTGAAGAGGTGAGTACTGCAATCATCATCATCATCAGCAGTACCACCAGGTGGTGAACTGTTGACAGGAGCAACAGCAGGAGTTTGATAAGGAACATATTGCAGTATGTCCAGATCAAATAACTCCACAGGACTTTGTGGAATCTTGTCCTTTGGAGATTCATTAAACTTAACATGTAGAGTTTCTTCAACCATCTTTGTTCTGCAGTTGAAGACTCTGTATGCTTGCAAGTAGATGAATAACCAACAAAGTATCCTGCATCCACCTTAGGATCAAATTTGTGGAGTTGATCCTTTGTGTTGAGAATAAAACAGGGACACCCAAATGCTTTGAAAAATGAAATCAGTGGAGCCAAATGATGGAGAACTTCATATGGAGTCTTCATCAACCTCTGATTTACTAAAACTCTATTTTGCACATAACAAGCTGTGTTGACAGCTTCGGCCCAAAAGGTCAATGGCAAACCTGAGTCAGCCAGCATGGACCTTGCAGCTTCAATGAGGGTCCTGTTCTTTCTCTCCACTACTCCATTTTGTTCCGGAGTCCTTGGAATGCTGAACTGCCTTTTGATTCCCTTTGAGAGATAGAAGTCATCAAGTGTATGATTTCTGAACTCAGTTCCATTATCACTCCTATACACTTGACTGGAAGGGAATACTGCTTCTCAATGTACAGCACAAAGTGGATAATCTTCTGAGCAGCCTCATCCTTTGAATGTAGAAAGAAAGTCCATACAAATCTGGAGTAATCATCCACAATTACCAGACAGTATTTCTTCTTTGCCATGCTCATTACTCTCACAGGACCAAATAGATCCATATGCAGTAATTGCAAGCAGGCAGTGGACTTGGACACTTCAATAGGAGGAAATGAGACCTTGTGCTGTTTTCCTTTTAAACAAGCAGTGCAGTTTCATCACAGTGGAACTCCTTTATTGGTAAGCCTCTGACTAAACTATTGTGGCTAAGCTGATTCATGTTTTTGAGATTAACATGACCAAGCCTCCTGTGCCATAGTTTAGATTCTTGAAAAGAGGCTTTGGAAAATAGGCAAGGATTGCCTTTGAGATCTATCTTCTTAGAGAGATCTAAGGCATACACTCTTCCTGTCCTGTTGGCTTTCAGGAGAGTGTGATCATCCAACACCTTGTCAATCAAGGGCAAAACTTGGATGACAGAATCCTACAGTTTTGACTTGTGAAAAGGGCAACATGGCCTTTATCACACATTTGACTGACACTCAAGAGGTTGTACTTGAGATTTTCCACATGATTAACATCATCAAATTTGATTTCTCCATTGGAGACAAAGCCCTTACCGATGATGTAACCCCTAGCATCATTGCCAAAAGAGACAAATCCCTTCTTTCCTTGAGAGTAGTCATGAAGAAGAGAGATGTTCCCAGTCATGTGCATGGATCCCCCACTGTCTACATACCAGATGCTATTTTGGCATGTTGAAGAAACCTGCAATAATAAACAATCAGTTAGTTTTAGAGACCCAAACCTTTTTGGTTTTGGGCCTGGTCTCATCAATAGATGGTAAACTAGCATGTTTATTTGTAACAACAGCCTGAGAGGAAGAAGATGGTGCAGAAGAGGAGTCCTTTGGCTTAGACCTCCTTTTCTGTGGTTTCAACATAGGAGAATCTAGTTGGTTAACTCTACCCAACAGATGTTGTACCATCATCACCAGCTGTGTCTGATTTTGTGATAAAGCTTTCAGCTCATCAGACACATTGCTAGTGGAGTTAGATAAGGTCCTATGTTGCACCTTCTTCTTTTGAGCACCCTCAGCTGTCACCTGTTTAACTCCTTCCTTTTTGGATTGCTTTAAGGACTTAAGGGTTACAGGATTTGATGTTGCTGATACAAATGTGGTCTCAAACTCAGTTTTCATTTTTACCATTTTCTCATTAATTTCTTCCTTTTGTTTGAGTTTGGAACCTCTTTTGTACCAACAATCATCTGTAAGATGATTGAACAAACCACATACTTCACATGGTTTCTTCTTCATCTTAGGTTGATCATCAACTAAAGATGGTGAAGCAACAGAAGACTTGTTCTTCAATGCTTTGGAAGCATTGGTTGCTTTCTTGACAGCATCTTTAGTAGTCTTCAAACTCTTTCTACTGCCAGTTTTCTTCTCTTCAGTACTGACAGCAGTTGAAGTTTGAACTTCAGGAGTTGAATCCTGCTCTCCAGTCCTTTCAGGACCTTCAGGATTGACTCCTGAGTTGATCAACTTATTGATCATGTGAATGTCAGCATTTGGACCATCAACATCAGGATAGGTTCAAAGAGGACTTGATACTGACTGCTACTTCTGATTGTGCTGTATCAGAAGGTAGATCACATGACTTGATGGATTGGTTATCACTCTCACCATCAGATTCTACCTTGCTCTTGGGGTAAAATCTGTAGGTGGAGCAGTGTGATTGTAACCAATTCCAAACTTCACATTTGAAGCAGATTGCTTACTAAGAAGCATTTCAAAACCTTTGCATGATTGTACCCATCTATCACACTCGACCTGGGTAACTGCAAGGGTTTCTTTGAGATCTTTGTACTTCTCTAAAAGTACATCTTCTCTAGCCTTATCATCAATTATTTTGCAATTCAGTTTATAAACCTCATCATTTTTATCTTTGAGCACAAACTCAAACTCAGCTTTGTTTTTGGAAATTACTTGTTCTAGCTCAATGTTCTTATTAATTAAAGCTACATTTGCTTCTCTAATGGAAGCAAATGCTGCTATGCATTGTTCAGAACATAATTTGGCTTTTGCCTCAGAGGATACCTGTGATACCTGTGGTGTAGAGGCATTGGAAGATGAAGTATCAGCAGACTCCAAAGCCATAAGAGCTAGATTCCCAAAGGGACTGTCACCACCATGTTGACCAGCACCTGAGAACAGTTGATCATGACCAGACAAGTCATCTGGTAAACTGCTCCAGTCAACAACTCCTGGGGTGAAGAAGCTGTGTTGTTGAGATGAAGGTTGTTGATGAGATAGGGAAGGCTGAGGTTCTGGTAATGCATGAGGTTGTGGTGTCATAGGAACTTGAACTTGACTTGACTGTGGCATGTAATAACAAGGGTACTGATAAGGCATTTGACCCTGAGGAACAAAATATGCCGGAGATTGTTGTTGAGGATGATGACTAGATGTGACAGGATGTGCCCTCTGTTTTGTTGACTGTTGCCAGGAAAAGTCACAAAGGGTGCAGTAGAGTTTGATCCAGTTGATCTACACTCTCTTGCAAAGTGTCCAAGCCGTTGGCATTTGTGACACCTCAACTTGCTCTTGTCAAAACCAACTTTGGTTTTGCCAGAGAGTCCTGGGAATTTTCTTCCAGTTCTTTTGTAGAACTTCTGAGATCTGATATTTATCAAGGCCATTTGGCTCAAAATATCCATCTCTTCTAAGTCATCATCAGCAATCCCCTTGAGATCATCCATAATGAAACATAAATTGTCATTATTACCTCCAGTAAACTGACCATCAACACTTACAAATGCAGAATTAGAAGTGCTCGAAGAGAATTAATATGCTCATCATACTGGCATTCAGATGCAGCATATTCTGACTCATGACCCACCAAGGCAGTGTTGCCTTGTATAAAGTCTTCAGTGAGCTTTCCAGATGAAGACAGCTTTCTCTTCTGTTCTATCTCTCTCTCAAAAGTGAGCAATTTCCCATGGAGTTGGGTGAGAGATAGTTTGTCCAAACTTGCACTGGAGCGTAGGACAATAGTATATGTGTCCCATCTCTCAGGCAGTGATCTGAGAAATCTGTTATTCATCTGAATATTGGTGTATTCAAGTTTGACCATTTTTAGTTCAGAGATCAAACAAAAAAACCGCTCATATTGTTGAGTCAGTGTCTCACCCTTTCTATGAGAGAATGTCTCATATTGTTGGGCAAGAATCTCTATTATTTGCCAAGACCTCATCTGTTCCTCCAAATTGTTCTTTCAAAGCAATCCAGAGGTCATGGGCAGTTTCATGATGCATTAGCCCAGAATAGATTTCATTGGGCAAAGCCATGGCCAGAATTCCATGGGCTTTTGCATCAATCTCAAGCAACTTTTTATCCTCATCTGAGTATTGCTCCCTCCTCTTCGGAACCATTTGATTGGTTTCCGGGTTATTCACCATAGGCTTGTGTGGACCATGTACCACAGATGTCCAACACCCTGCGCTTAACAGACAGGTGATGGAGCATACGTCTTTGCCATATGTTATACTCATTCCTAACCAGCATAGGAGGCTTGGTTGAGGAACCAGTATTGTGAGGATCATTGGAGGGAGTGGTCATTTTCAGTTCAAAAACAGTTTAGTTCAAGTTTAAAAAAAGTTTTAGACAAACCACAACAAACTCAATGAGAACCAAGAAAAGATCTCAGGATGAATGAGCAGAAATACAGAAAATTCAATCTCTATAACCGTTTCTTGCAAAAACAAAAGCTAATTCAATCAAACTTGGATCTTGAATAGCAGTTTCAATGATCAATTATTAGATCGATCAATGATTAACCTGCTCTGATACCATTTGACAGGATCAGTGATCACAAGTTTGATGTATCAGAATATAAAGCAGCGGAATACAACACGAATTAGACAAATTGTAGCAAGCAATCGATATTGTAAGCGTTAAGATCGCATACGGTTATAGGGAGAGAATATGAATTTCTGATTTCTAGGAATGTTTATAGATGTAGAATATTTCTAATCGAATCAATCAATCATTCCATTCAATGCTCATATCATCTCTGATTACAATAGGTTGTCACTCCTTATATAGAGTGCAACAGTCACTGCTGTTATCACGGAAAGTGACAACTGGCAGATCCAATACAGAAATAACTAATTCTTAACAAACTACTGAAATGTTCACAACTACTGAGAACATATCAGCAAGTTAAGTACAAAATATAAAACTACTGAAACTACAACGACTGAAGAACAAGCTCTTCAGTCGTTTTACAAAACTACTGAAACAAAGAAAATAAAACTACTGATATCACAACTACTGAAGAAGTACTCTTCAGCAGTTGTGACAAACTACTGAGGCTTCAGTACTTGATCTTCAGACTTTGACCTTCAGGCGTTTCATCAGCTGATGACTTCAGTAGATATCATCAGCTGATGTCTTCAGTCTTTGTCTTCAGACTTTGTACATCAGTTGTTGATCTTCAGCACTTGTGAACTCTTCAGCTGTTGTACTTCAGTACTTTGGTCTTTCAGCTTCAGCACTTGTGTTCTTCAGCTGTTGTACTTCAGCACTTTGGTTCTTCAGCTGTTAGGTTTCAGCACTTGATCTTCAGCTGTTGAAGTCTTCAGCACTTGTCAAACTACTGATGAGGCTTTCAGCAGTTGTGTGATACCGTGTGGGACTTAGAGGTTTTCTGATCTTGGCTCATTGGTTCTTTTGGTCCAACAGCCACGACAATGAAAAACTGACTCAGAAATCAGAAGACTAGAGATTGAAGACAATCCCAAGCTAGATGGGAAGTTATGATGTGTTGGAGGAAAGGTTGAGATCATGATCAGGTTCATAGCGAAATATATGGGTAGATCATTGATGAGATCAAGGGATGGTCAGGGACAAAACATCTTGGAATAACCACCAGATCTGTCGTCTGAAGTATACACAAAAGGAAAAGCGGTTATTGAAGCCTAAAACAAGCTGGTGCTGGGAGCAGGACTGAACTAGTCAAGCAATCTAAAGCCGACCTCACATCCAGAATACTAGAACAGCCTGTCAACATTCCCACACCAAACCACCACAACCGCAACCCACCAAACCAACTCCTCTACCGAAACCAGTAGCCGATGAAGTACCCCAGAAGAGGAAGAGAAGGGTACTGAGGCTAGAAGAAGATGATGAAGATAATGATGAAGATGAAGATAGGCTTCCACTCTCAGCTGTTAATAGTTGCAAAGGCCACAAGTCACTCTCTAACAATACTCTTGAAACTCAAAGACAAATTGTGAAAGTGAAGCTAGAAGAAGAAGAGCTTCACAAACAACATGATGAGGAATTGTTGAGGAGGGTTGACAAAGCATATGCTGCCACATCTTTAATCATAAACATGAAGAAGCATGCTCTCAGATTATACACTCTTAAACATACATTTCAATATCAAAAGGAGAGAGTGAGGATTTGGCCTGATCCCAGGGTGTCTCATAGGATTCACAAGAAAAACATTCCACAGAGATACATTGGCCAGGTGAAGAAGATGTAAATGAATGAGTGATCTCACTGGTCTTTTAGTATCACCCTGGGAAATCCTAGATGACTTCAAGAAAGCCATAAAGCTAACCTGACCCACAGAAGATGCTGGAAAATAAAATGGTGAAGAAGGGGTTAGTATATAGAGGCTTGAGGAAGTCAGAAAGAACGAGCTCCAGTTGTTTTTAGAGGGTAATCACCCTGATGAATTTGCTTATAGAGTAATAACAACTATGGAACTCAAAAATGGGAAACAGGTCAAATACCTATGTGGATATTATGGGCCAGAATCACTTTTTGAAGGAGGAGCTGAAGAACTTACTATGGAGGAACAGATAACCTTCCTTGAGGCCTATACAAGGGAGTCATACAGACTCATTGTTGGAAGTAGATCTCATGGATGGGGTAACAGCTCTGTGTCCAGTTCCCGAAGACAGAGTTCCCATTCATCCTTTGCCAAACAGATCATTGAGACTTCTTCCCAGGCCTGTGCTTATATGGTCACTTTTGAACTGATCTAGAAGACATAAAGACCAAATCTCTCTGCCGTAATAAGTGCGACATCTTCAATAAGTTTAGAGTTTTGGCTGCATTGGTCAGGGGGACTTTGTTGGATCAAAAGAACCAATGAGCCTGATCAGAAAAACCTCTAAGTCCTACAGACATCATAACAACTGCTGAAGACTTGATCAGCTGTTTTGACAAAGTCTGAAGACTTCAACAGCTGAAGACTAAAGTACTGAAGACTTCAACAGCTGAAGACCAAAGTCTGAAGATCAAAGCTGAAGACTAAAGTACTTAAGACTTCAACAGCTGAAGACTAAAGTACTGAAGACTTCAACAGCTGAAGACCAAAGTCTGAAGATCAACAGTTGAAGAACAAAGTACTGAAGATCAACAGCTGAAGTACAAAGATTGAAGACATCAGCTGATGACAACAGCTGAAGTTCTAGTACAAGTACTGAAGCCTTCAGAGTTTGTTACAACAGCTGAAAAAGCATTCTTTAGTTGTTGTGATGGTTCCTTTCAGTAGTTTTCTTTTTGTTTCAGTATTTGTAAAACGACTGAAGAGCATGTTCTTCAGTTGTTGTAGTTTTAGTAGTTTCTTATCAGTAGTTGTAGTGACAGTTAACACTTAGTATTTTTGTAAGAAGATGTCAGTTGTTTTGACATCTTCAGTAGTTGTGTTAACTTTCAGTAGTTTGAATAATTCTGTTAGATGTCACTATCAAGTGACATCAGTAGACGTCACATCTCCTATATAAGGAATGCCCCACGACATTCCTATATAACGGTGATTGACCTGATTGTAAGTGTGACATTTTGCCACCACGAAAGCGCGTATTGAATGAAATCTTTGATTTGCAGAATTCTTTCTATAATCGTTTGTTCTTACTTTGAATATCAATTGTATTCTTGTGAATTGTCTAAATTCATTGTTCGATTTGCGCCGCAATACTCTCTAATCAATCAAACGTAGATCACCGATCCTAACAGGTTTTGAAGGCAGAAAGAGATTTATGAACATCATCATCAATGAGGGTTTATGGATTTGAGGGAATCCTCTCATCAATAGCTTTATGCACTATGTCAGTGATGATGGGAGTGATGAGAGGTAAGGAGTTTTGAAAGATAGCAACCATCTGCTCAGAGGGGTTCTGTCCGTGAGAGGTGGTGCCAAAAGTAGTGGCTGGTGGCTCAGTTATATGTGTAGGCTCAGTGTCTGGTGAACCTTCAATTGAAGGTGCCATCTGTGGGGTTATTGGGATAGATGGGCTTTGATCCTAAGACATTTTGGCCAACAGCTCTTTGAGTCCACTAACCTCATTCTCTAGGATGGTATTGTGGGCTAGAACATCATTAAAAAAGCCCAGGTCATCATCAGTCTGTGCTGAATCACCTGACCTCCTGATTGAATCAGGATGTACATGCTCTGAGTGTAGATCAGTAGTAGCATGTGCCCCTTGTTCTTGGTACCAGGGACTTCATGCCTCAGGACTATGTCCTTCATTGGCAGTTGCCTATGGTGAGGTCTTATGGATTGTACCAACTTCATCCTGATCATTTGCTGAATCAGTAGAAGTGGCAGGCTTACCAGAAGTTCTAATCTCCTTTTCTACACTTGGAGATTGAACATTGGAACCCCTGTGCTGTGGGTTATCAGAGGCACTTGGTCCTCCCCTAATGGTTGAGGTATTCCCAGTTGTAATTGGTTTCTGGGGAGGGGGTGAGGAGTGCAACTGACTCAACACTTTTGTAACTATCAGAGTAGGACTTTGAGGGGCGGTTGCATGTGGAGATTGGGTAGAAGCAGATTGCACCCGGGGTGAGAAGTGCTCTTCAATGGTGACCCTCTCAATTGAGATAGGTTCCAGCAATGTGGTTTCCCCAATTATGGTTGCAACAGGATCCTGTTGAGAGGATACCTGTGCGGCTTTAGCAGGATGAGTCTGTGACATAACTGAAGGGTTAGAACCAATATGTTCTTCCTGTATGGTGGTATAGGTGCGTCCTCAGGGGACTCATCTCCCTGAGTAGCCTTTTTGGGTTTTAGTGGTTTGGGTTTGGTGGGGACTTTGGATCTGGAAGTGGAGGCTGTGAGTTCCCTCTGCTTGGGTTTTAGCATCCGGGTAACCCCTTTGAGAGTAGGGTGTGTGTTGTGTCGGGAATATGCCTCAGCTAAAACAGCTGGAGTAGGGAATCCAAGACCAACAAGTCCATCAGATTTTAGCTGATTTAAAATAATGGCCATCAGAAACCTGGGATAAAGTAGCCATCTGTTTGCCATAGGTTTCTGAGCCAGATCCTTTAATTCCATAAAAACTATCTCAGAAAAATTTAGATTTTCTTGCTCAAGGATAGAATACAATACCTGTTGCCATCGGGAAGACATCATGGAAGTGCCTCTTCAGTATGGTCGTAGCACTTATGTCGCCTTCATACCCATTATTAATGAAAGACATATCAGTGGTGCCTTTCGAGTATTCTCTAGGATAGGTGCCATCATGCAAATTTAGGGTATTGCGAATGATGTCTGTAATGATGAGCACCTGTTTCTGGTTTACCAACGACTGTAAAGTGATTTGGTTATCATTCTCACCAGTGATTACAGAAACGTTGGTCCAGAACTGGGATAAGGAGTCAGGATATATGGTAGGATTCAGAAGAAAGGCTGTTCGGTACGGGGAATCCACCATAAGATCGATGGTAGTGTCAAACTTGTTCCAGAAGGCCGATTTTGTAAGGTAGGCAACACAGTTATGTAGGGGTTTGAGTTTCATGGTCGCCATTGTTGAGAGAGAGAAAGAGATTTGAAAACGACTAATGAAACGTTTGGCTACAAGTACAAGTATATATAGGGTATGGGTTATAAAACAACTGAAGGGTTTAGTGTTAATCATCAGTAGTTTTTAAACGACTGATGACGTGGTATTAACCTTCAGAGGTTGAAACAACTAAAGTGTTGGTTTTAGGCATGAGCAGTTATAAAACTACTAAAAACAATGGTTTTGACTTCAGATGTTGGAAACAACTGAGGACTTGGGGTTAGTCATCAGTAGTTGTGAAACTACTGAAGACATGGTTTTGTCATCAGTTGTTGTAAACGACTGAAGACTTGATGTTTGTCATCAGTAGTTGTGAAACTACTGAAGACATTGGTTTTGCTTCAGTTGTTTAAGATGAAAGAGCAGTTGTAAAACAACTGAAGAGAAAATTCCCATAAGTAGTTTTCATCAATTCTTAGCTTTTCAGCTGTTTCATACTGTCCTCAACACTTACTCATCAGTCTTTTTGGCTATTTTCAATTGTTTCATAGGACATCAGTACTTATCTGTTTTTACTAACATCAGTAGTTATAACTCCATCAGTAGTTTGAACAGAATCAGTACTTATTTGTGACATGTTTACTAATGATCCTCAGTACTTGTTTACTGAGATCATTAGTAGTTGTCACTTATTCTAGCTGCAACATACCAAGCCTTAACACTAGGTTTTGGAAAGTTGAACTATCCAAAGGCTTAGTAAAAATGTTTGCAAGCTCATCAGCACCAGGCACAAACTTTGGATCAATCAGACCTGTTTCAAAATAGTCCCTAATAAAATGGTGTCTGATCTCTATATGTTTGGTCCTAGAATGCTGGACAGGATTCTTGACCATGCAAAGAGCTGAAGCACTGTTCATTAATAATGGAGTCTTAGTCTATGTAATGTCATAATCCAAAAGTTGGTTCTGAAGCCAGAGTACCTGAGAAGTACAGCTGGCAGCAGCAATGTACTCTGCTTCAGCAGTGAATGTAGCAACAGATGTTTGTTTCTTACTCTGCCAAGAAATCAAACAGTTGCCTAGGAATTGACATCCACCAGAAGTTGACTTTCTGGTTAACTTACACCCTGCATAGTCACTATTAGAAAAAGCAACTAATTTGCAAGAGTGTCCTGTGGAATACCATAAACCTAGAGATTGTGTACCTTGCAGATATCTAAAGATCCTCTTGACTGCAATCAAATGAGACTTTTTAGGAGTAGCCTAAAATCTAGCACAAACACAAGTTGCGAACATGATATCTGCTCTAGAAGCTGTTAAGTACATCAAGGACCCAATCATATATCTGTAAAGTGTTTCATCAACAGCTTTACCTTTCTGATCTGCATCCAGTTGAGTGGTGTTGCACATGGGTGTAGAGCAAGGCTTACAATTTTGTAAATCAAACTTATTCAAACGATCTTTTGTATATTTTGACTGATGAATAAATGTTCCATCAGCCTTTTGTTTGATTTGCAAGCCTAGAAAGAACTGTAATTCTCCCATTGCACTCATTTAAAATTTTGTTTCATTAAACTTGTAAAATCATCACACAACTGGGGATCAGAGGATGCAAAAATAATATCATCACCATAAATTTGAACAAGTAGCTTATGTGATCCACTTCTTAATGATCAAAGTTTTATCTATGGAGCCTCTAGTGAAATTATTTTGAAGAAGAAAATTTGATAGTGTTTCATACCAGGCTCTAGGAGCTTGTTTCAACCCATAAAGAGCCTTATCAAGCTTGTATACCCAATCTGGATGTTTATTATCCTCAAAACCTGGTGGTTGACACACATAACCTCTTCTTTTATTTTACCATATAAAAATGCACTTTTAACATGCATTTGAAAAACTTTAAGATTGTGGAATACAACATAGGCTAAGAACAATCTAATTGCCTCTAGTCTGGCTACAGGGGCAAAGGTTTCATCATAATCCATACCTTCTTCTTGTGAAAACCCTTGTACAACCAGTCTAGCCTTGTTCTTGACGATAAGCCCATTTTCATCAGTTTTATTCCTAAACACCCATTTAGTGCCTATTGCACACTTACCTGGGGGTAGAGGAACTAGTTCCCACACTTGCTGCTTGTTGAACTGAAGTAGCTCAAGCTGCATGGCATCAACCCATCCATTGTCCCTTAAAGCAATGTGATAGTTCTTTGGCTCTTGCTGACTAATGAAGAGAGCATAGAAGCAGAAATTGGACAATTGACTTCTTGTTCAAACTCCAGCATTGATATCACCAATGATTTGAGATATTGGGTGATTCTTCAGCTCTTGATAAACAATGAGATCTATGCAAGTGTTTGTAGGACCTTCAGCAGCAGCAAATGGTGATGCAGATTCTTGAAACCAAGAATGAGATGGCAAATCAAAATATGTAAAGGAATCAGAGATCTCATCAGCATTTGTTGTGGATGGAACTACTGAAGCTACAAGAACATCAAGTTTAGCAGACTCAGGCAGTTGGTCACTAAACTTGAAAAGGTGAGTACTGATATCATCATCATCTTTAGTACCACCAGGTGGAGAACTGTTGACAGGAGCAACAGTTGAAGCCTGATAAGGAACATATTGCAGTATGTCCAAATCAAATAACTCCACAGGGTTTTGTGGAATCTTGTCCTTCGGAGATTCATTAAACTTCACATGCAGAGTCTCTTCGACTATCTTTGTTCTACGGTTGAAGACTCTGTATGCCTTGCAAGTAGATGAATAACCAACAAAATACCCTGTATCCACCTTAGGATCAAATTTGTGGAGTTGATCCTTTGTGTTGAGAATGAAACAAGGACACCTAAAGGCTCTGAAAAATGAGATTATAGGAGCCAAATGATGTAGAACTTCATATGGAGTCCTCATCAACCTCTGATTCGCTAAGGCTCTATTCTGCACATAGCCAGCTGTGTTACAGCTTCAGCCTAAAAGGTCAGTGGCAAAGCAGAGTCAACCAACATGGACCTTGCAGCTTCAATTAGGGTCCTGTTCTTTCTCTCTACTACTCCATTTTGTGCTGGAGTCCTTGGAATGCTAAACTGCCTCTTGATTCCCTTTGAGAGATAAAAATCATCAAGTGTATGGTTTCTGAATTCTGTTCCATTATCACTTCTCATACACTTGACAGATAGGGAATACTGCTTCTCAACATACAACACAAAGTTTATAATTGTCTGAGCAGCCTCATCCTTTGAATGCAAGAAGAAAGTCCATACAAATCTGGAGTAATCATCCACAATTACCAGACAGTATGTCTTCTTTGCCATACTCATTACTCTCACAGGACCAAAGATATCCATGTGTAGTAATTGCAAGCAGGCAATGGACTTAGGTTCTTCAATAGGAGGGAATGAGACTTTGTGCTGTTATCCTTTCAAACAAGTAGTGCAGTTGTCTTCACATCTGAACTCCTTCATAGGCAATCCCCTTACTAAACCATGATGTATGAGCTGATTCAAGTTTTTAAGATTCACATGACCTAGCCTTCTATGCCATAGAATAGATTCTTGAGGAGAAGCCTTGGAAAATAGGCAAGGATGGCCTTTGAGATCTATTTTCTTGGAAAGATCTAAGGCATACACTCTTCCTGTCCTGTTGGCCCTCAGGAGGGTGTGATCATCCAACACCTTATCAATCAAACTCAGAACTTTGGATGACAGAATCCTACAGTTCTGACGGGTGAAAAGAGCAACATGGCCTTTATCACACATTTTACTGACACTCAAGAGATTGTACTTGAGATTCTTCACATGGTTAACATCATCAAACCTTATTTCCCCATTGGAGACAAAGCCTTTGCCAATGATGTAACCCTTAGCATCATTGCCAAAAAGAAACAAACCCCTTCTTTCTTTGAGGGTAATCATGAAGAAGAGAGTTGTTCCCTGTCATATGCATAGATCCTCCACTGTCTACATACCAGATGCTACTGTGGCATGCTGAAGAACCCTGCAATCATAATAAATTAGTTAGTTTTTTGAGACCCAAACCTTTTTGGTTTTGAGTCTGTTCACATCAACACATGGTAAACTAACAGATTTGCTATGAAGAACAGCCTGAGGGGATGGAGATGGTGAAGAAGAAGAATCCTTTGGCATGGATTTTGTTCTCTGTGGTTTCAGCACAGGAGCATCTAATTGGTTGAGTCTCCCCAATAGATGTTGAACCATCATAACAAGTTGTGTCTGATTCTGTGATAAGGCCTTCAGCTCATCAGGCACATTAGTGTGTGAGATTGATGGATTCCTGTGTTGTACCATCTCCCTTTGAGCAACCTCAGCTGTTGCCTGATTTAGCCGTTCCTTTTTGGTTTTTTTTGGATTTTGGGGTTACAGGTTTTGACGTTGCTGGTACAAACTTGATTTCAAACTCAGTTTTTATTTTATCTATTTTCTTTTTAAGGTTCTCATTGTGTTTGAGTTTGGAGCCCTTTTTATGCGAGCAATCATGAGTAAGATGATTGAATAAGCCACATGTTTCACATGGCTTTTTCTTCATCTTAGGTTGATCATCTGCTGAAGAAGATGAAACTACTGAAGACTTATTCTTCAGCAGTTTGCGATCAGTACTAGCATTTTCTTCCTTGCAGTACATGCTTTCTTGATATCTTCTTCAGTAGTTTTCCCACCCTTTCTACTAGCAGTTTTCTTCCCTTTAGTACATGCAGTAGTTTGGGTTTGTTCTCCAGGTGTTATGACTTGCTCTTTAGTACTTTCAATACTTTGTGAAATACCACCTGGAGTCAACCTTTTGATCATGTGAGTGTCAGCATTTGAACCATCAACATCAGCTGATAGATTTTGGGAGCCATTAATGCTGACTCCAACCTCTGATGGTGCTGTATCAGATAGTAGATCACATAATGAAAAGGATTGGTTATTGCTTTCTCCATCAGATTCTACCTCCTCTGCTTGGAGTAAAATATGTAGGAGGAGCAGTGTGTTATTATAACCAATGCCAAACTTCACATTAGAAGCAGACTGCTTACTGAGAAGCATTTCAAAACCCTTGCAGGAATGTACCCATCGATCACACTCTACCTGGGTAGCTGCAAGTGTTTCTTTGAGGTCTCTGTACTTCTCTAGAGTACCTCCTCTCCCTAGCCTTATCATCAATGATTTGGCATTTAAGTTGTAAATCTCATAATTCTTATCATTAAGCACATACTCAAATTCAGCTTTTCTTTGGATATTATTTGTTCTAGCTCAATGTTCTTGTTAATTAAAGCTACATTTGCTTCTCTAATAGATGCAAATGCGGCTATGCATGTTTCAGAACATAGCTTGGCTTTTGGCCTCAGAGGATACATGTGATACCTGTGGTGTGGAGGCATTAGAGGATGAGGTATCAGCAGACTCCAGGGCCATAAGAGCAAGGTTTCCAAAAGGATTGTCACCACTATGTTGACCAGCACCAGAAAACAGTTGTTCATGACCAGACATATCATCTGGTAAACTGCTCCAGCCAATAACTCCTGGGGTGAAAAAGCTGTGTTATTGAGGTTGAGATTGTTCATGAGATTGGGAAGGTTGAGGCTCAGGAAGAGTAGGTGGTTTTTGAGCAATGGGTACTTGAACTTGACTGGTTTGTGGCATGTAATAGCCGGATATGGATATGACATTGCACCCTGAGGGACAAAATATGCAGGAGATAGAGGTTGTGATTGATGACCAGAACTAGCAGGATGTTGCCCTCTGTTTTGTTGAATATTACTTGGAAAAGTCACAAAGGGTGCAGAGGAGTTAGATCCAGATGATCTACACTCTCTTGCAAAGTGCCAAAGCATGTGGCATTTGTGACACCTCAACTTACTCTTGTCAAAACCAACTTTGGTTTTGCCAGAGAGTCCAGGGAATTTCCTACCAGTTCTCTTGTAGAACTTTGAGATCTGATATTAATCAAGGCCATTTGGCTCAGAATATCCATCTCTTCTAAGTCATCATCATTATACCTTTCAAATCATCCATAATGAAGCACAAATTGTTACTATTACAGCCTGACTGACTATCCACACTCACAAATGCATGATCAGAACTGTTTGAAGAGAAATTTATATGCTCATCATAATACTTTGATGCAGCATATTCTGACTCATGACCGACCAAGGCAGTGTTCCCTGGTACAAAGTCTTCAGTGAGCTTTCCTGATGATGCCAGTTTCCTTTTCTGCTCTATCTCTCTTTCAAATGTAAGCAGTTTCCCATGAAGTTGGGTGAGAGATAGGCTATCCAGATTTGGATTAGAGCGTAGGACAATTGTATATGTGTCCCATCTCTCAGGCAGTGATCTGAAGAATTTGTGGTTCATCTGGCTATTAGTGTATTCATGTTTGACCATTTTCACTCAGAGATCAAACATGAAAAATGCTCAAACTGTTGAGTCAGAGTCTCACCCTTCCTATGAGCAAATGTCTCATATTGTTGGGCAAGTATTTCCCTATTGTTTGCTAAGAGCTCATCAGTACCACCAAATTGTTCTTTCAGTGCCTTCCAGAGGTCATGAGCAGTTTCATGATGGATAAGCCCAGAATAGATTTCATTAGGCAGTGGCATGGCTAGAACTCCATGAGCTTTAGCATCAATCTCAAATAGTTTTCGATCCTCATCAGAGATTGTTCCTTCTTCTTCGGAACCATTTGGTTGGTTTCCGGATTGTTCACCATAGGCTTATATGGACCATGTACCACAGATGTCCAACAACCTGAACTATTAACGGACAGGTGATGGAGCATTCTTTGTTGCCATATGTTATACTCAGTCCTAACCAGCAACGGAGGCTTGGTTGAGGAACCAGTATTGTGAGGGTCATTTGAAGGAGTAGTCATATTTAGAATTCAGACAATTCAAGGTAAACAAATTAAATGTAGCTCAAAACCACTTAGAACCTCAAACAAAATGGCCAGAAGCAACAGAAATTCAATCTCTATAACCGATTCTTGCAAATTTGCTAATTCAATCAAACGTAGATAGCAAAAGAACAGTTTCAATGATCAATTGTTAAATCGATCAATGATTAACTAGCTCTGATACCATTTGTTAGGATCTCAGCATCTAGTTTGATCAATTAGATTGGATTTGTAGCGGAATGAGCCCATGAATTATCAAATTTAAACAAGAACACACGAAATTTATCAATGAAACAGTGTTTGTTATAGAGAGAGATTTCTCCCAAAAGGAATATATTCATTCAATATATGCTTCGGCTGGCTTTCGCGCAACGTTACAATTAGGTCATCTTTCCTTTTATAGGGAAGCTGACGTCAACTAATGTCACTTGACAGTGACATCTAACTGTTATTTAACTACTGAAAGTTAACACAACTACTGAAGATGTCAAACAGCTGACATCTTCTTACAAAAATACAAGTGTTATTTCTCGCTACAACTACTGAAAAGAAACTACTGAAACAACGACTGAAGAACATTGCTCTTCAGTCGTTTTACAAGTACTGAAATAGAAAAATAAAACTACTGAAAGGAAACCATCGCAACAACTGAAGAATGCTTCTTCAGCTGTTGTGACAAACTTTAAAGGCTACAGTACTTGGACTTCTTGAACTTCAGTTGTTGTCATCAGCTGATGTCTTTAGCTGATGTCTTTAGCTGATGTCTTCAGTCTTTGTACTTCAGCTGTTGATCTTCGGTACTTTAGTCTTCAGCTGTTGAAGTCTTCAGTACTTTAGTCTTCAGCTGTTGAACTCTATAGTACTTTAGTCTTCAACTGTTGATGTCTTCAGTACTTTAGTCTTCAGCTGTTGAACTTCAGACTTTGGTCTTCGGCTGTTGAAGTCTTCAATACTTAGTCTTCAGCTATTGATCTTCAGACTTTGGTCTTCAGTGTTGAAGTCTTTAGCACTTTAGTCTTCAGCTATTGATCTTCAGACTTTGTCAAACAGCTGATCAAGTCTTCAGCAGTTGTTGTGATGTCTTGTGGGACTTATAGGTTTTTCTGATCTGGCTCATTGGTTCTTTTGGGCTAACAATTAAACACTGTTTTCATGAGGAAAGATAAGACTTTTGTTATCCTCTTGAGAAGAAGAAGAACATACAAGCTTAAGAAGTTGTGTTCCCTGAGCTAAAGGTGAAACCAACAGAAGCTTTGAAAAGGAAAATGGTGTCTGGTACTCATTCTTCCACACCTATCTCAATGTGTATTATGATGAACAAACTTATAAGATGGTGATTGAAAGGAAGTGGGGAGGAAAGGAAGGAGCTGAAATAAGATTATTTAGTGGATATGAGGTAAGACTACATGATGAATCATACATCCACTACATCTATACAAGACACTTTAGGGAAATCAACAACAAGCTGGGTGAACAAGATATGCACTTCTTCCTAAAGTGCATCAAGTTGCTGAAATTAGCCTATGATCGCATCAATACAGAAAGAGATAAAAGGAAGAAAAAGAAGACACCCTTGCAACTTGGGAATATTATGAAACTTGAGGTGAATATGGGGGGGGGCAGCTTAGTGATTCATAAAGATGGTCTTTCTACAATTTCTATTTGAGAGCCTATTTCACTGAAGAAGTTACCAATGGAAGCCATCTACAACATGAGCAAAATGAAGATACATGTGCTTAGTAGAGACAGGATGTCTGAAGCAACAGATTTTGTGAACATGATCAAAGCTATCCTGGATCCAACTAAAGCTGCATTCTTATTACCTATTAAAGACCCAACAGAATCCTCACAACATCAATCACCTCCCAAACATTGAAGACAACTAGGTTGTATAATCCTTAGGGGGAGTATTGTTGCACCCTGAAAGGATCATACATGCCAACTCAATGGGTGATTTGATGATTGCTTTGCTGGCATCCCTTTAGTCCAAGAAGAACTGCGGGTGAAGATTCTGCTAAGAAAAGGAACAAAGGTTGTCTTCTGCATTTTTCAATGCGGAAGACATAAAGCAAATACGGACAAGTATTTGTTCTTTGGCATTGACAAATGCGGAAGACTAAAAGTTAATGCGGACAAGACTTTGCTCATCCGCATTTGTCAAATGCGAATGACCAAACAAATGCGCATAAGTATTTGATCATCCGCACTAACCAATGCGGATGACCAACATACTAATGCGGATGACCAAGTGAAGAAATCCTGATCAAGTTAACTCATCTGCATTTGTCAATGCGGATGAACAAGCAAAGATGCGGATGAAGACTTAGACTAGTTCTGATGTAATAGTTCATGGGTAGTTTAGTCATTTTGTTAAAAAGCATCTTGTCTGCCTATAAATTGAATAGATAACCTCGTACATGAGATGACGGTAGATAGACATACAGAATTTTGTTGTAATTATTCTCTGTAATTCATCAACTTTCATATATACAATACAAAAGCATTTATGAGTAATTTTCTTGCATTGAATGTTCTTTGATTGTTTGTTTCCACCGTTAAATCACTGACTTGATTACCATATTCGATTCATATTAAGAATCTCAATCTTACTCAATCCAGTGAAAAGACACATTAGATATAGTAGGAGAGACTGGAGCCGACTAGACAAATCAAGAAAAGTGAAGGCGGTGAGATCTAACCTAGGGGGAGTATTGAAGATCATGTATAGATTGGACTCACCTAAGATTAGATTTTATTTATATTACTTTATAATAAGTTTAATGTTAGTTACTTTTATATGTTGTTTATTTTCTTTAGTTTTACGGTTTAGCGAAACTATGACCGAAACTGTAGTTTTTCTCATAGTCAGCTACTTAGTTCACCCAGCCAAACTCTTGTTTTGTCGGGTGAAACTATAGTTTCGGCAGCACAATTACGCTGACTATGAATTGTCTGCAAAACTAGGACTGCTATATATAGATTTGATCATTTTATTGTTGGGCATCTTTGAAAGTACCCTAATCATTTATCATTGTTGCAAAAGCCTTCTGTAAGCAGTTATTCTGTCACACCCTCAAAATCCACTGCGGAGTTTTACCGCGAGGTGTGTGAACAAACTAGGATCACAGTTAATAGTTACTCAGAACGACTCTATATGCCATAATTAAAATAAAATCAACCAAAGTATAAACTTTAAACTGTGCGGAAGCGTTTTGTAAAACAACCCAAAGAAATAAAAATGTATACTATGGCAAAACATGCGCCAACCCAAAAGAGTAAACATTATCCATTAAAATAATAAAAATGTCTTGAAGACCGAGTCTTAGAATGCAAGTGAAATCATGTAGTGCTCCTAATGGCAAGCAAGCTAATGACCTGATAATAGCACACCATAATGGTTGGTGAGTTCAAGAGTGATATTCAAACATA
The DNA here is from genome assembly GCA_025506515.1 of Flaveria trinervia. Classification (NCBI taxonomy): domain Eukaryota; kingdom Viridiplantae; phylum Streptophyta; class Magnoliopsida; order Asterales; family Asteraceae; genus Flaveria; species Flaveria trinervia. The sequence goes on along the minus strand of CM046445.1, from coordinate 30,082,119 downwards.
AGCAGTTTAATAGTAGAGATATAAAAGTAGTGCATTGTAATAGATAGCTAGTCCATTAACAATAAATATTAACTAATAGTGATTTCACAATTGAAGCTGACTGTGTTATGTTGTTGCCTCCTGTCACGACTTAACAGGTCGTGACAATGTTCAATAGGACAAATTGCACCCGATTGACCTCGAGTCACACAGGTGGGGCTCGTCAGACCCAGTAGTACTACCCAAATTTCCCCGCTATTCAATATTAACAATTCGAAAGTGTGAGGACTTTTCCATGATATCAACACTATATTCATATTATACACAACTTGAACATATAAAAGCGGTTGTGATTTACCAGTATGCTATCTCCCCCAAAAGATATTAAATAAAGAGTGGGGCATGAACTCACCTGATATGCGTGATAGACACTTAGAGTTTTACTTGACAGACAGAATGGGCACACAACCTTCAGAGGTCACCTATGTCATATAAGTATATGAGTACATGCAAACAGAGATGTTGGACCAAAAGAACCAATGAGCCAGATCAAAAAAACCTTTAAGTCCCACAGACATCAAAACAACTGAAGTGGTCTACAACAGCTGAAGATAAAGTTTGAGTACAAAGTCTGAAGACAACTGCTAAAGACAAAGTCTGAAGACAAATTCTGAAGATAAAGTCTGAAGACAAAGTTTGAAGACAACTGCTGAAGACAAAGTCTGAAGATAACAGCTGAAGACAACAGCTGAAGACAAAGTCTGAAGACCAAGTTGTCAGAAGTTCTCACAAGAGCTGAAGTAGTTCTCTTCAGTAGTTGTGATGGTTTACTTTTCAGTAGTTTGTAATAAGTAGTTTTATATTATGTAAAACATCTAAAGTTCTTACACTTCTGATGTTATAACTTGAGTAGTTGTAATGTTAGCATGTACTTAGCATTTTGTGAAGGTGTCCTCAGTTGTTGACATCTTTAGTAGTTTAGTTTACTTTCAGTTGTTTGTATAAATCACTTAGCTGTCACTATCAAGTGATGTCAGCTCATGTCACATTCCTTTATAAAAGAAATGTTGACCTAATTTCCTTGGATGTGAAGCATGCGCGTGAATGAAAACATTCTGTTTGCAAAAACTTTCTCTCTCTATAACTGTGACTATTTGATTGAATATTCATATTATTCTTGCTTAAATTTCATCTAATTCGTGTGCTATTCCGCTACAAATCTTAATTTAATTGATCAAACTAGATCCCGATCCCTTTCAAATGGTATCAGAGCTGGTTAATCATTGATCGATTTAACAATTGATCATTGAAACTGCTCTTTTGATATCTAAGTTTGATCGAATTAGCAAATTTGCAAGAATTGGTTATAGAGTTTGATTTTCTGTTGCTTCTGGTGAGTTAATTTGAGATTCATCTTGTTTCAAACGGTGTTGTTGAGTTTTTGAGCTAGATCTGTTAAAATCTCATTGAACCTGTTTGAATTGGTGAAAATGGCTACATCAATCAATGATCCTCACAATACTGGCTCCTTAACAAAGCCTCCGATTCTTGTTAGGAGTGAGTATAACATATGGCAACGCCGAATGCTCCATCACCTGTCTATCAACAGTTTAGGTTGTTGGAAATCTATGGTTCATGGACCATATAAGGCTATGGTGAGTAATCCAGAAACCAATGAGATGGTTCCGAAGAAGAAAGAGCAATACTCAAGTGAAAATCTGAAACTGAATATACAAATAGTCAGATGAACAACAGATTCCTCAGATCCCTGCCTGAGAGATGGGACACATATACTATTGTCCTACGCTCTAGTGCAAATCTAGACAATCTATCTCTCACCCAACTTCATGGGAACTGTTAACATTTGAAAGAGAGATAGAACAGAAAAGGAAACTGGCTTCATCCGGAAGCTCACTGATGATTTTGTACCGGGGAATACTGCTCTGGTTGGTCACGAGTCAGAATATGCTGCATCAGAAAGTTCTTATGATGAGCATATAGATTTCTCTTCAAACAGTAGAGATCCTGCTTTTGTTAGTGTTGATAGTAATTCAGGGTGTAATACTGATAATTTGTGCTTTTTGATGGATGTTTTGAAAGGAATTGCCGATGATGATTTGGAAGAGATGGATATTTTGAGCCTAATGGCATTAGTCAATATCAGATCTCAAAATTTTACAAAAAGACAGGTAGAAAATTTCCTGGTCTTTCTGGAAAAACCAAAGTTGGTTTTGACAAGAGCAAGTTGAGGTGTCACAAGTGCCATAGACTTGGACATTTTGCAAGAGAGTGTAGATCATCTGGATCTAACTCTTCTGCACCCTTTGTGACCTTTCCAGGCAATAGTTCACAAAACAAAAGGCAACATTCTACCAGTTCTGGTCATCATTCACAAATTCAATCATCTCATGCATATTTTGTTCCTCAAGGTCAAATGCCATATCCTTATCCCTGTTTTTACATGCCTCAGTCCAATCAGGTTTCAATACCCATAGCTCAACAACCACATGCCCTACCTGAGCCTCAACCATCTAAATCAAATCAACAATCTCAATCTCAATCTCATCAAAGCTTTTTCACTCCTAGAGTTGTTGACTGGAGTAGCTTACTAGATGATCTTTCTGGTTATTCTGAACAAGTGTTTTTGGTGCTGGTCAAAACGGTGATGAAAATCCTTTTGGAAATCTTGCTCTTATGGCCCTGTAGTCTACTGATGGTTCATGCTCAGATGCTTCATCATCACAGGTACCACAAGTATCTTCTGAGGCTAAGGCCAAGTTGTGTTATGGGTCATGCATAGCCGCTTTTGTCTCAATTAGAGAAGCAAATGTAGCTTTAATTAATCAAAATATTGACCTAGAGAAAGTGATTTCCAAAAGAAAAGCTGAGTTTGAGTCTGTTTTAAAGGAAAAAGATGATGAGATTTACAAATGAACATGCCAAATCACTAATGAAAAGGCAAAGGTAGAGGTCATTTTAGAGAATCATAAGAATCTCAAAGAAACACTTGTAGCTACTCAGGTAGAGTGTGAACGCTAGGTAACATCTTGCAAGGGGTTTGAAATGCTTCTCAGTAAGCAAACAACTTCAAATGTGAAGTTTGGGATTGGGTATAATCACACTGTACCTCCTACAGATTTTACTCCCAAGACAGAAGTAGAATCTGAAGGTGAAATCAATTCCCAAACCAATCATCATGTGTCTCATCCTCAAGTGATAATGCAAAATCAGTGGATGAAGTCAGCAATAGTATCTCAGCTAATCAATCTGCTAATGGTCTTACTGCTGATAAACACATGATCAAAGAAAAGCTGAGTACTTCAGGTGTTATCTCACAAAGTATTCAAAGTACCGAAGAGCAAGTAACAACACCTGAAGAAATTTCAAACCAAATGAAAACAAACATGGTTTGACAACTGCTGAAGAGTCTATGAGGAAATTCAAACATACTCATAGAAAACTTCTGAAGAACAAGTCTTCAGTTGTTACAAATCCTTTAGTACTTCATATAAGTACTGAGAGGAAGAAAGTACTAAGAGGAAGAAGTACTGAGAGGAAGAAAGTACTGAAGAACACACCTTCAGTAGTTTCATCTTCTTTAGTAGTTGAACAACAGAAGATGAAGAAAAAGCCATGTGAAATATGTGGTCTATTCAATCATCTCACTGATGAATGTTGGTACAGAAAGGGTTCCAAATTCAACAAAGATAAAATCATTAAAAAGAAATTTAATAAAATGAAAGATGAATTTGAAACCAAGTTTGTGCCACAAACATCTCAAACTGATAACCCAAAGTTTCACAAAAATCTAAAAAGAAGGAAGGGGTTTATCATAAAGCAGCTGAAAATATTCCTCAAGGAGTATAAAAACACCAGACCAAGTCTGTGTCTTTCAAAAAGGAGGACATAGTGAGTCACAGGAACCTATCAAAAACAAGTACGGATGTGTTTGCTGAACTGAAGGCTTTAACAACCAATCAGACACAACTTGTTATGATGGTTCAACATCTGTTGGGGAGAGTTAACCAAATAGATGTACCTGTGATTAACCACTGAAAAGGAAAACTAAGCCAAAATCAAAGGAATCCTTTTCAGCATCATCTCCACCTTCAAAGGCTGTTAATCATGACAAATATGTTACTATAAAATCTATTGATGAGAACAGACCCAAAACAAAAATGGTTTGGGTCTCAAAAGCTAACTAGTTTGTTATGACAAATACAGGGTTCTTCAGCATGCCATAGAAGCATCTGGTATGTGGACAGTGGAGGATCTATGCATATGACAGGGAGCAGTTCTCTTCTTCATGACTACTCTCAAGGAAAGAAGGGATTTGTATCTTTTGGTAATGATGCTAAGGGTTACATCATGGCAAAGGCTTTGTGTCAAATGGTGAGATAAGATTTGATGATGTTAACCATGTGGAGAATCTCAAGTACAACTTGTTGAGTGCCAGTCAAATGTGTGATAAAGGGCATGTTGCACTTTTCACCAGTTAGAAATGTCGGATTCTGTCTTCTAATGTTTTGAGAATGATTGACAAGATATGGGATGAATATACTCTCCTGAAGGCCAACAGGATTGGAAGAGTATATGCCTTAGACTTATCAAAGAAAATTGATCTACAAGGCTATCCATGTCTGTTCTCCAAGGCCTCTCCTCAGAAATCTGAACTATGACACAAAAGGCTTGGTCATGTGAATCTTAAAAACATGAACCAGCTTATTCATCATGGTTTAGTGAGAGGTCTGCCATTAAAGGAGTTCAAATGTTATGACAGCTGCTCTGCTTCTTTAAAAGGAAAGCAACATAAAGTATCATTCCCTCCAATAGAAGAACCAAAGTCCACTGCCTGCTTGCAATTACTGCATATGGATCTTTTTGGTCCAGTAAGAATGATGAGCATAGCAAAGAAAAAATATTGTCTGGTAATTGTGGATGATTATTCCAGATTTGTATGGACTTTCTTCTTACATTCAAAAGATAAGGCTGGTCAAATCATCATCTACTTTGTGTTGCATGTGAAAAAGCAGTACTCGCTTTCTGTCAAGTGTGTGAGGAGTGATAATGACACATAATTTAGAAACCACACAGTTGATGAATTCTATTTCTCTAAGGGAATCAAGAGGCAGTATAGCATTCCAAGAACTCCTGAACAAAATGGAGTGGTGGAGAGAAAGAACAGGACTCTTATTGAAGCCGCAAGGTCAATGTTGGCTGATTCTGGTTTGCCACTAACCTTTTGGGCTGAAGCTGTCAATACATCTTGCTATGTGCAAAATAGAGTGTTACTAAATCAGAGGTTAATGAAGACTCCTTATAAAGTGTTACATTATTTGGATCCTCTGATTTCCTTCTTTAGATCATTTGGGTGTCCTTGTTATATTCTTAACACAAAGGATCCACTTCAGAAGTTTGAATCAAAGGTGGACGCAGGGTACTTTGTTGATTATTCATCTACTTGCAAGGCATACAGAGTTTTTAACTGCAGAACAAAGATAGTTGAAGAAACCTTGCATGTAAAGTTTAATGAATCTCCAAAGGAGAAAATCCCACAAAACCCTATGGAGTTATTTGATTTGGACATATTGCAATATGTTCCTTATCAGTCTCCAGCTGTTGCAGATTCTGTGAACCATCATCTCCTGCAACTTGTTATCTATCTGTTGGTATAAATGCAAGTTTTAGTGATCAACTACCTGAGTCTACTAAACTTGATGTTCCTATAGCATCAACAGTTCCATCCACAACAAATGCTGATAATATCTCTGAATCCTCTACTTAATTTGAATTGCCATCTCATTCTAGGTTTCAAGAGTCTGGATCACCATCTGTTGCTGCTGAATCACCTATCAAAACTTGCATAGATCTTATTAAGTATCAAGAACTGAAGAATCATCCCATGTCTCAGATCATTGGTGACATCAATGCTGGTGTTTCTACTAGAAGTCAATTGTCCAATTTCTGCTTTTATGCTCTCTTTGTAGTCAGCAAGAGCCAAAGAACTATCATATTGCATTATTCGACAATGGATGGGTTGAAGCCATGCAACTTGAGCTTCTCCAGTTTCAAAAGCAGCAAGTGTGGGAACTTGTTCCTCTACCCCAAGGTAAGTGTGCAATAGGCACTAAATGGGTGTTTAGGAATAAAACTGATGAAAAAGGTCAAATTGTTATGAACAAGGCCAGACTGGTTGTATAGGGGTTTTCACAAGAAGAAGGTATTGATTATGATGAAACCTTTGCCCCTGTAGCCAGACTGGAGGCAATCAAATTGTTCTTAACTTATGCTGCTTTCCATAATCTTAAAGTTTTTCAAATGGATGTCAAAAGTGCAATCTTATATGGTAAAATAAAAGAATAAGTTTATGTATGTCAACCACCAGGTTTTGAAGATCATAAACATCCAGATTGGGTGTATAAGCTTGATAGGCTCTTTATGGGCTAAAACAAGCTCCCAGAGCCTGGTATGAAACACTGTCTAACTTTCTTCTTCAAAATAATTTCACTAGAGGCTCCATAGATAAAAGTTTGTTCATTAAGAAAGTAGGCATGCATAAGCTCCTTGTTCAAATTTATGTAAATGATATTATTTTTGCATCCTCTGATCCACAGTTGTGTGATGCCTTTACTAAGTTGATGCAACAAAAGTTTGAAATGAGTGCCATAGGAGAATTACAGTTCTTTCTAGGGTTGCAAATCAAACAATGGCTGATGGAACATTCATTCATCAGTCAAAATATACAAAGGATTTATTGAAAAAGTTTGATTTACAAAACTGTAAGCGTTGTTCTACTCCCATGTGCAGCACCAAACAACTGGATGCTGATCAGAAAGGTAAAGTAGTTAATGAAACTCTTTACAGATGTATGATTCGTTCCTTTATGTACCTTACAGCCTCTAGACCATACATTATGTTTGCAACTTGTGTTTGTGCTAGATTTCAGGCTGCACCTAAAGTATCCCATATGACTGTAGTCAAAAGGATATTTAGATATTTGCAAGGAACTCAATCTCTAGGACTTTGGTATTCCACTGGGAATCTTGTAAATTAGTTGCTTTCTCTCATAGTGACTATGCAGGGTGTAAATTAACGAGAAAATCAACCTCTGGTGGATGCCAATTTCTAGGCAATTGTTAAGTTTCTTGGCAGAGTAAGAAACAAACTTCAGTTGCTACATCCACTGCTGAAGCAGAGTACATTGCTGCTGGAAGTTGTACATCTGAGGTACTCTAGCTTCAGAATCAATTATTGGATTTTGACATTACAGAGACTAAGACTCCTTTACTGATGGACAGTGCTTCAGCTCTTTGTATTGCTGTCCAGCATTCTAGGACCAAAATATTGAGATCAGACATCATTTTATCAGGGATTGTTATGAAAAAGGTCTGATGATCCAAAGTTGTTTCTAGTGCTGATGAGCTTGCAGATATATTACTAAGCCTTTGGACAGCGCAACTTTCCAAAATCTGGTGCTAAGGCTTGGTATGCTGTAGCTTGAATGATTTGACACTACTGATGATCTCAGTTGACAAGTACTGATGAGCATTAGTATACAGCTATCAAAAATAGTACTGATAAGTTATTTTATCTTCAGCAGTTTTCATAACCACTGAAGACTAAATTACTTAAAAGTACTGAAGTACTTTATTTGTTGCAAAGTACTGATGTGGTTACAACCACTGTTGTCTGTTCTAACACATAAGTACTGATGCCCAATGAAACATCTGAAAGTTAGATAATCTGGTGAGTAAGTGTTAAGGTCAAATGAAACAACCGAGATCTATGAATTGACGACAACTGCTGAGCAATTTTACTCTACAATTGTTTCCAACATCTGTTGTTTCATTTCAAAACAACTGAAGCCAAAAACAAGTCTTCAGTAATTTCAAACTACTGATGACTAACACCAAGTCTTTAGTTGTTTACAACATCTGAAAGTTAAAACCATGTCTTCAGTCGTTTCCTAACAACTGATGACTAGCACCAAAACTTTCAGTTGTTTTCTTTCAGCCGTTTCATAACCTAAAATACCTAACCCTAACTTCAAACTTTTCATATATCTTTTTCTGAACGTTCATCTTCCATTAATGGCGACCATGCAAATCAAACCACGATACAACTGTGTTGCCTACTTCACAAAATCGGCCTTTTGGACTATGTTTGATGCTGCCATTGATGATGGTTGATTCCCCGTATCAAACTGCTTTTCTTCTGAATCCAACCATCTATCCCGATACCCTTCGCCAATTCTGGACAAATGTCACTGTCCATACTGGTGAGAATGATGTCGCAATCACTCTCCAATCATTTGTAAACCCAAAGAAGGTGGTAGTCACTCCTGCTATCATTCGCCAAACCCTAGATCTGAATGATGCCACATTTGTAACCCGAAGGGCCCCATTCATCAACCATGGATATGTGGGCGACTTAAGTGCTACAACCATTCTGAAGAAGCACTTCCATGATGCTGAACGTCTAATCTCCACATGATCAATGTCTGCCTTGCCCCAAATCCTCTTCATGGGATCAAATGTCATCCAGGTGGCACCAGGTATTGTATTCTATCCTGAATGCCAAAGACTAATTTTTCTGAAATTATATCTTTGGAATTAAAAGATCTGGCAATGAAACATGTCGCTAACAAATGCCATATATCCATTACTTCTTATGGCCATAATCATAAATCAATTAAAATCTGATGGTCCTGTTGGCCTTGGAGTCCCTGCTGTGGTAGTTTTGCCAGAGGTATACTCCAGGCACAACTCTGACCCACACCTCAAAGAGGCTGCCAAACTGCTAAAAACCAAGCAGAACGAACCCACAGCCTCATCCTCCAGATCCAATGTCCCCTCCAAACCACAATCCAAACAAACCAAAAAGCTATTCAGGGAGTTGAGTCCCTTGATGATGCCCCTGCAAGACAAAGGCAGGATGAAACTATGGGTAGTAATCCCCCTGTAGTTTCCAAGACTCTACCAGCTGAAACCGCTCAGGTATCCTCTCAACAGGATCCTGATGCAACCAAAAAGGGGGGAAACCACATTACTGGAATCTCTCTCCCTTGAGAAGATTGCCATTGAAGAGCACCATTCACCCCAGCTGCAATCCTCTTCACACTTATCTCCTATTGAAGCCACCCCTACAAGCCCAACTATGGTTATTGCACAAGTGCTGACTCAACTACATTCCTCTAACCCTCCCCAGAAACCTATTACCACTAGGAAAATGTCAATAGTTGAGGGAGAGGATTATAGGTGGCTGATACCCACAACACAGGGATTACAGATTTCAATCTCCCTGTGTAGAGGAGGAGATTCGAACATTTGGTGAGGCTGCCTCTTCTACTGTTTTAGCACATGACCAGGATGAATATGGTATCATTTCTAAGTCCTCACCAGAGGCAAATGCCAATGAAGGACATATCCTGAGGCAGGAAGTCCCCAGTTCCAAGAAAAAGGGGCACATGTGAATACTGATCTACACTCAGCACATGTTCATCCTGATTTAATCAAGAGGTCAGATGATTCAACAAAGACTTGGGCTTTTTCATTGATGTTCTAGCCCACAACACCATTCTGAGACTGAGGTATGTAGACTACAAGAACTTCTTGCCAAAATGTCACAAGAATCAAGTCCATCTACCCAAATTCACCCACCCGGCAGTTTCTTCTGAAACTCTCCCAAACACTGAGCCACTCCAACAACTGTGCCACCAGCCTCTGATTCAGGCACCATTTCTCAGGGACAGAACCCCTCTGAGCAAATGGTTGCTGCCTTTCACTCATCCTTACCTCTAATCACTTCCATAATCATAAACATTGTGCATCAAGCCATTGATGAGAGGCTTTCCTCAAATCTTCAATCCTTAGTTGATATTGCTGTTTCTAAAAGACTTTCTGACATTCACACCCCTAAAACCAATGCACCAAAAAGGGGGAGTCTAAGTCAGTGAAAGTAGACAAAAGAAAGAGAGTTGAAGAGGAAGAGAAAAAGAGAGAAAGAAAAGGAAATGATCACCTACAAGAGAAAGAAAAGCTCTAAACAGACTGAAGGTGAGAAAAAGTTAGCAGAACTGATCAAAGAAGCTGATGAGCAACATAGCAGATCTATGGATAAGATATTGATCAACTCTTCAGACAAGGTTTTGACATAGCCAAACTTGACTCTAAAATCAGAAGGCTAGAGATTCAAGAGATTGACATAGATGGGCAAGTCGGAGTGAGAAAGAAAGGGAAAGGCTGGAAGCTATGACAAGATTCATATCAAAACATCTGGGACGATCAATCATTGAAGTGAAGTCATGGTCCAGAGACAGTATTTTGGAGATAACCACTACAATCTATTCTTCTGAAGTATTAACAAAGGATTGATCATAGAAGCTCTTGATGAAGCTGGTGCTGGGAAAAGGTCTGATATGGCAAAGTTATCCAAAGCTTCACTCACAACCAAGATGCTAGAGCAGCCTGTACAATCTCCCAAACCAAAACAACCAACTTCACAACCCTCAAAACCAACTCCTTGATGACTTCAAGAGGGCTTACAAGTAAAGAAGAGTGTAGATGCTGTGATAATACTGGCCATTGTAATGTCACCCTGGGAAATCCTTGATGACTTCAAGAGGGCTTACAAGTCTAAGATGACTCCACAAACTTTAATAGAAAACAAAATGGTAAAGAAGGGGTTGATCTACAAGAAGCTTGAAGAATAAGAAGAAATGAGCTCCAGTTGTTGCTTGAAGGCACTCATCCTCATGAGTTTGCATACAGAGAAATAACTACTATGGAGCTGAAGAATGGAAAGCATGTTAAGTACTTATCAAAGTACTGGGCCTGAGTTCTTCTTTGAAGGTGAAGCTGAAGAACTCACAATGGAAGAACAAGTTTTTTCCTTGAGGCCTATGTTAGAGAGTCTTACAAAATTATCATTAAGAAGTAGGTCTCATGGATGGGGTAACAGCTCTATGTCCAATTCCCCAAGACAGAGTTCCCATTCATCCTTTGCCAATCAAACATTCTCAAACCTCTTCCCTGGCTTGAGCTTAATTTGAAGATTTCTGAGCTGATCCAGATAATGTTTCTGCCAATAAGTGAGACTTCAATAATCTTAAAGGTTTTGGCTGCATTGGTTCAGGGGGAGTTTGTTGGACCAAAAGAACCAATGAGCAGATCAAAAAAACCTTTAAGTCCCACATACATCAAAACAACTGAAGTGGTCTACAATAGCTGAAGATAAAGTCTGAAGACAACTGTTGAAGACAAAGTCTGAAGACAAAGTCTGAAGACAACTGCTGAAGACAAAGTCTGAAGATAACAGCTAAAGACAACAGCTGGAGACAAAGTCTGAAGACCAAGTTTTCAGAAGTTGTCACAACAGCTGAAGTAGTTCTCTTCAGTAGTTGTGATTGTTTACTTTTCAGTAGTTTGTAATCAATAGTTTTATATTAAGTAAAATATTTGAAGTTCTTACACTTCAGATGTTATAACTTCAGTAGTTGTAATGTTAGCGTGTACTTTGCGTTTGTGAAGGTGTCCTCAGTTGTTGACATCTTCAGTAGTTTAGTTTACTTTCAGTTGTTTGTATAAATCAGTTAGCTGTCACTATCAAGGGATGTCAGCTGATGTCATATTCCTTTATAAAAGGAATGTTGACCTAATTTCCTTGGATGTGAAGCATGTGCGTGAATGAAAACATTCTTTTTGCAGAAAACTTTCTCTCTCTATAACCGTTACTGTTTGATTGAATATTCACATTATTCTTGCTTAAATTTCATCTAATTCGTGTGCTATTCCGCTGCAAATCTTAATCCAATTGATCAAACCAGATCCCGATCCCTTTCAAGAACATGTGAAACCCTAAGTACACTACAACCAAGGACTCAAGGTTTCAGAAAAACAGACACGTTTGACCCAGTTGACCCATTTGACACGTTAGTGACTTTATGTGTTGTAAACCATTCAAGCAATCATACACATATATCATACATGGTTAACATTCAAATGGATCATATGTATGCTATATTATCCAGGTGTATCACTTAAATCATCAAACAACCAAGTATCATACAAGTCATGCGAATCTAGAACATTAACATATCCACTAGTTATAACACAACTAATATGCCACACAAAGATCAAATCACGCACCATATTCCATGTGAAGCCACTCACGACTTCACATCCTAAACTCTGCCAATCCTACTAAGTAGGGGCCTTAGATTCGCACGCGTGTATATTGATCACATTCACATTCTTAACCATGTCATGCATTCAACATACACCACAACAATCAGTTTCCCGTTCCAAACATGATGTCTTAGCTACTAACCAACATCAACATCATATATGCTCATCAAAGTCCAAACATCACCCAGATTATCCAAGCATCTGTTAGGACCTGGTATTCGACTGAAATACCTAGAGATCATGTGTATACCGGATCAAATAGTGTGGAATCCTATTTGATTGGCGATCCAATCAGTGAGAACACACGAAGAATCAATCAGGGATTGAAACTAACGTTAGAAATCGATAAGGAATCGATCTAATGTGTTCTATGAACTTGGAGAACGATTTGGAAGGTTTTGGACGGCTAGGGTTCGTCTGGAATAATACTTGATCGAATCTCCCATTTTTCACGAATTGAGTTGTATTTATAGGTTGGCACTCTTCAATCGTGCGACTGAACCATTAGTTTGGTTCAGTCGTGCGATTGAACCATGCGGTTGGTTCATTCGTGCGACTGAGTGTTCAGTCGTGCGATTGAGCCATCTTATGTTACAGTCGTACGACTGATCCAGTCTCCTGGTCCAGTCGTGCGACTGAGTCAATCGTATGAGGTTCTTCATGCTTATGGTTCATTCGCATGAGCCATTCGCATGGAAACTTCATTAAGTTAAGTTTGAATGTTTTAGTTAATTAATATATATATATGTAATCATTCAAGTAATCATAAACTCAATCAATTCATTTACGACTCATTAATGAACTATTAAACAATATAACCACAGACTCTCAGCAGTTCATTAATTATACCAAACATCTATTACATCACATATCACGATCTAGGGACATACATGTATCAACAAACTCCCCCTTGGACCTAGATCTCTCTAACATCTTGTTTCTTCATTCCTTCTCATATTTCTTGTACTTGTCCTCTTGTGTGACTCCCGCGTGGATATCAAACGCGAAACAAAGTCGTATAACATTTTGGAACTGGTGGGCTTGTACAATGTCTTGTGTGTCATAGAACAGTGGCCACTTGTATAATGTATAGACATCATTAGCAGACAAGTGGTTAGCCATATTGGTCAAATACCCTGACAGTATCCATTTGATCCCCTTTGTTCAGAACTATGACAGCTTCAGCAGTTCTCCAATCATAGTACCACCATTTGAAGTGTGGAGTGAAGTCCTGTGGCATTTCCCTGAGAGGGATTCTCGACATAGTGCGAGGAGGACTCCACTTCAACACAATCTTAGGTTTTCCAGTAATGGCATCCATCTCAGACCTTCTAATATACCTTGTAGGTTGTTGAGGTCTGAAGTTAATCCATCTGGTGTGGTACTCTTTCTTGAGGGCAGCCTCAAACCAGCCTGACATTTTTCTCGGGTCAGCATACACCAGCTTCAACTTGGCCAGCTGGTTGAGCTCAAATCCAGGTAGAGTCTTTAGATCATGTGGAAATCTAAAGTACTCTATGCCCTCTTCCCTCTTAACGGCATAAACGTTAAGATCATCAAAATATGCCCATGCTATAATCCTGCTTGACACCATAAGATGTTTCTTGACGCTGTAGAACTTGGTGTAGGCATCCCTCTTCGGTGCATCACGTTGGGCTCTGACTTCTTTAAAACATTCAGCCCACTCAGCCTTTCGAATGTATACATCATCGTTTGAGGCTTGGGCTATCCTTCGGTCTTCCTGCTTCCTGCTCCATCTTGTCTAGTACCTCAAACATATCACTGACTAGGGACTCACCCAGATTGGGGACCACATTCCCGCGTTGTCAGCGTATTGAGGGTACTCTTCAGCAGCAATATCTTCAACCTCAACTTCATCAACGTGGTGTAGGTCGTCGTCACTGGTTGAATCAACTGTTGGAGCATCCTTGACAATATCATCAGGATTGAGTCTGAACATCTCTGCTAGTTGCTCGTTAGATAGGTCGTGAATTATTTCACCTTCTTCAGGGGTATAACTCACTGACCTTCTGACAATCCCTTGCAGATCAAGAATCATTGTGAGTTGAGACTTGACCTGTTGAAGGGGAGCAATATCAAACTCATCTCTGTGGTACTTTGGATCTGTTTGATTTACACATTTCACATTCAAATCATTAGTAATATCAAACAAAATGCAATAAATAATATAAACATTCAGTACATCGTTTTTCAATACAGAGTACAAAAGTAATTAAATACATAAACATCCACTATTTACTTTTATCCTGTATGCTAGTCTCTTCGTGTGAAGGTGCAGAATCAGAAGCTGACTGATCCTGTCGGTTCTTTGTTCTCTTCTCTTGACCGGGAGCTAAGACAGATTCAGCTGCTTCTCCTTCTTCAGTCTCTCATCTACACACCACTCTTCTATTTTCTCTTCATCAGAATCACTGTCTCATCATCATCATCATCCCTCACTGTCTCTTTCTCCATCCTTTATCTTTAGAGGTTCCTCCTTTGATCCTTTCAATTTTAGCAAAATGGACCTCTTCGCTTTTCCAACTCCTCTATCTGCTTACCTGCTGTGACGCTTTGTGCTCGGAGTTGGTCCAACTGAGTGTTCTGAGCAGCCAATTTCTGGGCCTGCTTCTCAATAGCTCGATCCTGCTCTGCATTTTCTGCGATTGTGCAGCAGTCAGGTCGGTGAGCTGGCGGATCTGAGAGGTCTTTTCCTCATCAGCCGCCAGCAGTCGTAACACCATTCTATTTAAGGCTGCCAGCTGTTCCTCTACCCCGATTGGAGGTAGAGGAGATCTAGAGGTGTGTGAGGGGTAGGCTGAGGGCTCGGTTTGGTGGCTAGTGGTGGTGGTGGAGGTGGTGAATATCGGTAAGGTCTGGATGATGGTGGTGTTGAGTGTGGGGTGAATGAAGTAGTGGTGGCAGGGTCGGCTGTGGTTCGGTATGGTGGTGGTTGTGTTGCTGTGGGGAGAGGTATGGTGGTGAAGGTGTGTCTGCAGAGGTGGTAGTGGTGGAAGGTATGTCTGCAGAGGTGGTAGTGGTGGAAGGTATGGGGGATGTGGTGGTGATGAAGGTTACCTTACGCTTTTTCTTTCTGGCCATGGGGTTGAGCCATCCGTTTTCTCCTCGTTCCCCTCGAGGTGGATGCTCCCCCTTCAATCCCGCCTGAGGACTCCGGAGCATATGATGGATCAGTCTCTGTATCTCCGAGCTTCTCGGTTGTTCACCGCCAACCTCTCAACCCGTGTTCTGTGGGAACCACTTTCCTTCCCACAGTTCGGGTCAATGGCTCCTCATCAGATTCATCTTCATCTTCCTCGGTAAGCACAAAATTTGATGGAATCCTGCTGACTCAGTTACCTTAGCAGGTGAGACAGACACCGAGGGAACAGAGTCAGACACGGTGCCTCGGATGGAACAGCCTCATCCTCAATGTCATCCTCCTCAGAGTCATCAGTAGGGAGGACAACTGCTCCACGTCGGAGTCACTGTCCTTGTGACGCCATTGGCGTCTCCCCGGTGCCACATAGCTTTCATCTGCTAAGTGGCCAATCATTCTCTTCACTTGGGGCTTAATCTGCTTTCCCCTGTAAACTCTCATCCTGCCCAGAGTAGTATCATCCATTATTTCCAAGGCCATGCGTCATGACTCTCTTTGGGCAACTGTGGCAGCTTCTCGTTGAAGATGAGCTGTAAGAATCTGGGGTACATACAGAACCCTCTTTTCCTTTTACCTCCAAATTCTCCACCAAGTAGGAGAATATCATGCTGGAAAAACTAAAGGGGTGGTTCAGAACCAGTGCCACGTAGGCATTTTGAATCTGTCTGAGAGGTCGTCAAACCCACCCCTCCTCAAAGCTACACACTTTAAATCACGTGTGCTAAGTACTTGTACTGGGGGCTCAGGTTGCTCTTGTTGAGCACACCTGAGTTGTATCCCCAGCGTACTTTAGCCTTAGGAAGCATCCTCTTACAGTCAATGGATGTAGTTTTGTAGGATGATCAGCATCCTCCCCGAACTCTAGGACCCTCTGAATATCGACGGCAGAGATCTCAATATCATGGCCCAGTATGGAGCTCCTGATACAGTAAGGCTCACGAGAGCGGTCCACCGAGGCATTTTCCCAGAATGCCTGATGGAGTGATCTGTAAGGCGTGCAAGGAGTGGAGATCGCCTTATAGATCCGGGACCGTCTCAGAAATGCAATTATGTCGGTAAACTCAGCCCCGTTCTGGTGGTGTGATCCAAGTGGGCACAGATGTTGTGCTTGGATTTATGGTCCACTTTTCTGCCATTTATCTGTAACACACAAGACATAGAACTATTAAGACATAAGACATGAAAACTCTATTCTAAGTGTAAAGTTGAAAGTCATTTTGATTCATTCGTGCGAATGAATCATGCGACTGAAGTCAGTCGCCTGTTTGAGACATGCGACTGAGTTCAATCGGGTGTTTGAGACATGCGATTGAGTTCAATCTGCTGCTGAGACATGCGATTGAGTTCAATCTGCCGACTGGACTCATTCGGGTGGTTCAGTCGGTCGAATGATCAATCGCAAGGTTCAATCGTGCGATTGGAGTTCATTCGAACGACCAGTCGCTTGCCCCACTGTTCGATCCCTGTGGGTCGAATCTTGACCCTTCTAAGTCTTTTAACAGTGTGTAATGGTCCATTAGTCTCGTATACTTGTCACTAATAACCTATTAAACTCAATTTTAACATTTTGCTTCATTTACATAGGTGATTAGGTCGATTCGCAGTTCGGTTCTTGATTTAATCCAATGTCGCTATTGTAGTTCGGTGATGTACTGATTTTGGTAGGATTCAAGAGTATGTACCTGTAAAACGTCACTGGAATGTAAGAATCTTAACCGCAATGTATATCAGAATCGGAGGCAATTTCGACAGGGTAACGGTAATGAACGCGATTCGGGTGTTTTGGGAGTGATGAGTGATATGCGATCGATTAAGACCCTTAATACTAAACCTAGGTTCATTCGGCCGACTGGCCTCAGTCGCTCAGTTCAATCGGCGACTGAGGTTCAGTCATACGATTGGCCTAGTCAATCGCATTCAGTCGGCCGACTGAGTCTCAGTCGGTCGACTGACTCATTCGTCTCCTTCAATCGCCCCTTTAGTTGACCGACTGAGCCTCAGTCGTCTACTGTTTCATTCTCCCCCTTCCATTCGGTCGAATGAATCAATTTCATGTCCATTCGGCCGATTGGAAGCCATTCGCATAGTTGGTCGATAACCAAGATCCACTAGTGCGAATGGGTCTCACTTTGTGAGTTTACAGTCATTTTTAACATTTACTATTCAGACCCTTTTCACTTTTGATAATAACATTGTAAGCTCTTAACCAATTCAGTCACTTCAGACGTGACCTTTTAAATTTTAAAACCATGTGGCCATCTCAGACATGACCCTTTTTAGGTAAGTTAATTCCCTTCTGATTTCCCTGATGTAGTCCGACAGACACACAAATTAAAAGATAAACATAGTAACTAAACTAACTACACAACTAAAGTTTATGTTTGGACTTTTTGTGAGAGATAAACCCTAAGATGAAAATCTAAGGGATTTGATAGGAGTAGAGAGCTTTAACTTAGATTGATCATATCTGGACCAACTCAATTTTGGAATCATACAGAATATCAAATCATTTTGGGACTTGTTATTAAAGCTCTTTGATGCTTAAATTCTCGGTGTTCATCCAGAGTCGTTAGCAACTTAAGGAAATCATACTGAAACTCTTAGATCTTCACATTGAGTTGAACTTTTGAGAATGTAGCCACTAAGATTGTCAGTATATTGTCCACTTAAATCCATACACAGACTTTTGACGCAGACTGGTGACTGATTTAGGTTTAATTATTTCAGCTAACATTTGTGGATCCCACACTTATATGGTAATCAACATTCCTCAGAGGTTTTGAGCGGTCTAACGGGATTATTACAAGAAGAGACTATTCTTAGAGCTTTCAAAGAGAGCCTGTCCTCAGGTCAGTGCCATCGCCAGCAGAGAGGCGGCAAACAACAATGAATTCTAGAATATCTAGGTTATGCTTATCCTCAGGTCAGTGCCATCGCACAGCAGAGAGGCACACACCTATCTCCTTGTTAGAGCAGCTTACTTTTATTTGACACAAAATGCACCAACAACATGAGCCATTAGCTTTATTGCATTTGTCTTTCATTTTTTCTTGCTTTGCTCTAAATTTGGTCATCCGCACACTTTTGTGGTGTTTAAATGCTCATTGCCCCTTATTGGAATATATTTGATTGTGTTAACCAGTGATAAGATGGAAGTCCACAGTCAGTTGAACAACTTAGTTTGATCTTGAATCACCAATCAGGTCTAATTGTCTATTGTGTTGAATCTACCAACATATCATTTGTGGTCTAGCAGCCTCTAAGTCTACTTTCTCTGTGTCACCTTAGGAGTTGCCAGTTTTCTATCATTTCCCTTTTTATATGCTTAGACTACACAGACTTATACTTTGAACTTTTGCATCTTTTCAAACCTTAATTTTGAAATCCCGCTTGATTTGTTCCTGTGTACTATCATATTCCAAAGGTATTGAATCAGTATCACAGACACAATCTACCTTATTTCAGCTAGTTACCCCTTCTCCCTCATTTTTTTATTTTTTTTATATTAACTTGCTGACATATTCTCCCCCTAAAATACTAAAATCATTCGGATTTAATTATTTTTGGATTTTAATACACAGCTAGGTAACATGAAGTTAAATGTAACATACAAGAAAAAACAGATAACATAAAATAAGATAAACATTAATGAAACCTACACCGGACTACACATTATGCTCATCAGGAATTACCTCACCTTTCTTTTTAACGCCGTTGACCTCTAGCAAGTATTGAAAACGTGGTTTATCAAAGGCTTTTGTATAGAGGTCAGCACGTTGAAAATCAGTATTAATTTAAACCACATCTTTAAGTTCTTTTCAAAACAGTCTCGTATGAAGTGGTATTTAATACCGATGGTTTGGTCTTAGGATGTTGAACCGGTTTTTGGTTACTGCAATTGCAGCAGAGTTATCAACAAAAATAGGAGTAGACGAGAATTTCAAACCGTAATCCCGCATTTGCTGTTGAATCCAAATGTTTTGGAACAGCAACTTGCAGCAGCAACATATTCGGCTTCACAGGTTGACAATGCAACCGATGTCTGCTTCTTACACTGCCATGTAACTAATCTTCTCCCAAAGAATTGACACCCTGCTGATGTAGACTTGTAGTTCATTTTGCAGCCTCCATAGTCCGAGTCACTATACGCTGTGAGCTCAAAATCGTCATCATGAGGATACCACAACCCCAGGGTGGGTGTACCCTTTAGATAGCGAAAGATCCTTTTGACCCCGATCAGATGATTGACCTTAGGTTTAGCCTGATATCTGGAACATAAACATGTAGCATACATGATATCAGGTCTTGAGGCAGTGAGATACATGAGGGATCCAATCATTCCTCGGTACATAGTGGCATCCACAAGATCTCCACTCTCATCAGGTGCTATATCATGATTCGTAGCAAGTGGAGTCCCAGCAGCAGAAGCATTCTCCATGTCAAAGCGACTGAGAATGTCTCCTACATACTTGGTCTGATGTAGAAAGATCCCATTAGGTGTTTGATCCACCTGTAACCCGAGAAAGAACTTCATCTCCCCATTGCACTCATCTCAAACTCTTTCTTCATCACTGCTTCAAACTCTTTGCATAACTCTTCGTTCTTTGACCCGAAGATTATGTCATCAACATAGATCTGTACAAGCAGTAGGTCACCATCCTTTTTTTAATAAACAGTGTACAGTCATGACTCCCCTGCGAAAGCCGTGTTTCACAAGATGAGTCGAGAGTTTCTCGTACCAAGCTCGAGGAGCTTGATGAAGCCCATATAAAGCTTTGTCGAGCTTGTAAACTCTATCCCGATGATAAGGGTCTTCAAATCCCTCGGGTTGACTGACATAGACTGTTTCCCTTATTTCCCCATGAAGGAATGCACTTTTCACATCTAATTGGTAGACTTTAATCTTCATGTACGAGGCATAGGCGAGGAAGACACGAATAGCTTCCATCCTTGCCACGGGTGCAAACACTTCATTATAGTCAATACCCTCGACTTGGCGAAAACCTTGAACCACAAGTCGAGCTTTGTTCCTTATGATGACTCCTTTGATCATCCTTCTTACATTTTAGTACCCATTTGGTGCCAATGACTTTAGCACCTTTAGGTCTATCTACTAGTGTCCATACACCTAACTTCTTAAACTGCAGAAGTTCTTCTTGCATGGCACTCACCCACGCCTCATCATTTAGTGCTTCACTGACATATTTTGGCTCAACCTGCGAGACAAAACATCGATAAGCACCATCATGAATGTAACCCTTCTCCATAACTGAGGCGTAATCAGCTGAGTATAGCTGATTTCGGTTTGTACTCCTGATCGGACATCTCCAATAACATTGTCAAGGGGATGATAGACTTTAGTCGTGATCCTGGAGTAGTCGGCACAGTCACCTCCGAACCAAGATTGTGAACATTTTGGTCTGCATCTGAGGAGGTTGGAGTTTGAGGTTCCGAAGTCGAGGGTGCATCACTTGTGGATGCTTGTGGACTTTCAGGAACTGGAACCTGTTCCTCCTGACCGTTCTGGTCATCTGCTTCAGTTTCATCTTCAGAGGAGGAGTCACTTTCATCGACTACCCCTTCTGACTGAGTAGATGACTCTCCCTGTGTGCTGGATGGAGTGTTTAGTATATCATACATCATCCTAGTAGCTAACTCATCATCCGAGGGAGAGAGGGATGTTGAAGGATTTGAAGAATCCATCATAATCGAAGAAGTATGCAGGTCCTTTGCCTGTAGGTGTGTGGGTATATCTCTGAACGTCGACATTACACCACACTTCTACAAGACCCGTTGAGTTATTGTAAACTCGCTTGTTTGGTATGTTGTATCCTAGAAAAATTCCTTCAACTGCCTTCTCGCTGAATTTTCCTTCTTGTGTCTTCTTCAGAAGTGTACACGGTGCGCCAAAAGGTTCAAGGTACTCCAAATTCGGTTTGCGTCTTTGAAGTAGCTCATAACATGTCTTTCCGTGGCGCTTGACTATTAGGACTCTGTTCAGTGTATAGCAGCATTTGCCACTGCCTCGTTCCAGAATTGGATAGGCAGTTTCGAGTCTGCCAGCATAGTCGGGCTGTTTCTATCAAGCTCCTGTTCTTTCTCTCAGCAACTCCATTCATCTGAGGTGTGTAGGCAGAAGTGAATTGATGCACAATTCCCTTTTCCTTGCAGTATGCCTCCATCCCTTGATTCTTGAATTCTGTCCCGTTGTCTGAGCGTATTTGTCGAACTTTGAGCTTGTAGAGTGATTCCAGTGTGGTTACTAATTCCTTGAATGTCTCCAAAGTTTCTGATTTTGATTTCAAAAACATTACCCAAGTGAACCTTGAGTAGTCATCAGTGACCACATAGCAGTACGCGTCGCCTGCGATGCTCCTTGTACTAACTGGACCGAACAGATCCATGTGAAGAAGCTCAAGAGGAAGTTCTATTGAATGAACTTTCTTTTCCTTATGAGACTTCTTTGTCTGTTTGCCCTTCTTGCAAGCTACACAAAAGTCAGGAAGTTGGAAGTTCTTGACATTCACTCCTCTAACTAAATCCTTCTGAATCAAATGATTCATCTTCCTTTGACTAATGTGTCCCATTCTCCGATGCCAGGAGATGGAATCCTTCTCAGTAGCTTTAGATAAGAAACACTGAACCTCATGATCCGTTGTGGCAGCTGTTGACAGATCCAAGACATAAAGGTCTTTATATCTTGAAGCAGTCATCAGAACTTGGTCTTCTGGGATCATATATTCTTTCTTCAGCACGTAACACTTCTGATTATCGAAGATGACTTTAAATCCTTTATCACAGATTTGGGACACAGAAAGTAAGTTGTTCTGAAGTTGTTGAACGTAGTTCACTTTATCAAACTTAACTTTCTGATTTCCCACTTCTCCCTGAGCTGTGATATAGCCTCCTTTGTTTCCTGCAAAGGAAACATGCCCTCCTTTTATTTGTTTGACGTTAGATAAAAGGGCGCTATTTCCTGTCATGTGCCGGGAGCTCCGCTGTCTATAATCCACGTGTTAGTCTCAGCACTATATCGAGCACCCTGCGCATACAAAGTAAAGATCAGTTTAGGTTAGGAACCCAAGCTTTGACTGTCTTGGGTTTCCCAGAGGCATCACACATCATAAACTCCACCCATTGACCCTTAGAAGGTGAGGGTAGCTCAGGTCCTTCTTGTTATCAGTATTAGACACAAGGGTGGATTTTTCTTTCCATAAGCCCGATTTGTGCAATGCCTGTTTATGATAAACAGTCGTCTGGCTTACAGGTTGGACTTTAGATTCACTAGCTCTTCTAGGTGGAGTTAGAGAATCCGCTTAGAAGACCTAGGTCTAGAGTCCAGAAGATCAATCTTCTTCCTAGGTGTCTGATAGAAATGACAGTCAGAAGCAATGTGTCCACATTCTCCACAGTTGTAGCATGACCTGCTATCAACTTTATGAGTAGACTTTCTTTGTGGAGAAGTGCGTGACACTCTAGTAACATCAACACTTTAGTTTTTGACTCTTGGATGTTTGATGTTTTCTCTGGTATAACAAACTTTACTGATTTAACCTGTTTTCCTTTTTGGTTAGCTGATTTTTGACTTGAAGCATGTGAAAAGTAACATTTGAAGTCCTTTTAGGTTCTGATTTGACTCTATTTGGCCCTGACTGTAAATTAACTTTTTCAAATTCATTTTCCAGTTAACACATGGCATTTTACCCTTTGCCTTTGAAGTGGCCTCCTTTTGTTTCTTACCAGATTCAGTAGATGAACATGAGGTGTCTGGATCAATAACAAGAGGAGTGGTCACCACATGATCCTTGATGGGGTTATTATTTACTGGTCTAGACTTGGTGTTCATCAAGGTCTCAGGTGGTGGTGGAACCACTTTGTAGCCTAATCCCTCCCCGTTATTCCTTTCTCTTACTAAGTGTTGAACTATGTGTGAAGAACTAGTCCTACTATGCAGTTTCTGTTTTAATGAATGAACTTCGACTTCTAACTGCTTTTTGTTTCTTAGTGTCTTCTAGGGAGTTAAGATAGTACCTAATGTCGTTTGCTTGGTTGAAAGCCACTACTTCAGTTTCCCTAAGTTGTTTGGTCAATAGGTCTATCTTCTCTTTATAACAATGCTCATTTTGTTTTAGTACTCGATTTGCCTCAGTGCACAGACGTAAATCTTTTACTAAGTTATCATTATGATCTAATAACCTAGCAAATTTTTCATCTATGCTATTCCTAAACGTGTCACAATCAGAACAAGCATGGTTATTAAAAAGTCGGTCAGTGGTACTTACCTGAGTTGGTTCAGAAGGATTAGCCATCAGTGCCGCATCAGATGATTCTGGTTCTGTCGACTCTGGCTTTTCTGTCTCTGAGGTGGAAACTTCCTCATTTGACTTGTAGCTGACCTCGGCTGCAGTTGTTTCTTCACTATGTGACATTGCAATTTCAACTGCTATATCACCTTCACTCGCAGAATCATCGTCAATATCCTCGACACTGGCAATGTTAGATTCTCCTGGTGAGACAAACCTGAAACTCCAATCCTGTCCTTCATCATCATGAGCAGTTAGTGCTTTAGGGTCCTTGTTTGATGAAGTTGAATTAGAGGGTTGCTTGTCTTGACGAGTAAATGATGAGAACGGGTTCCCATTCCCCGTCTTCTTTGGCTTGACACCTTCTCGTTTGAAGTGCCCCTTCTCACCACAGTTAAAGCAGGTCACTTTACTCTTGTCGAAGCCAAAGGTGGTGTCCTTAGTAGCAACCAAGTTCTGTCCAGTCTTTTTCACAAACTTTTTCGCCCTCCGAACACCACTTGCTAAGGCCCATTATATCCATTCTTTCAAGCTCCATCTCATCCACCTGCTTGTAGTCCTCATCTGCCAGATGGCAGTTTCCAATCTTCCCAGCAACAAGTCCATCATATGAATGAACCACTGCTGCTAAGAGATCCATATGCTCTCGTGCTACTTCCACGGTCACATTACCGAAGTTCTCCGTCTTCAGTTTGGTAGCGTTGCTTCTGATCCAATATGATGGGTACATGATGACCCAGACGTGTCTGATCCAGAAGGAGAAGCATGTGTGGGACCTGACGAGCTAGATACAAAAGCAGTCTGGAGGGGTGCTCCAGATGTCTTAGCTTGAGGCGTGGCGTTGTATAAAGATGGATTTTGTGTGTACAAGACTTCTGAGCACTATACTACTTCATCCTTAGTGATTCTTCTCGCAATTAAGAATGAAGTCATTTATATCCAGCTTTACAAGGATTCCATTCTGTCTCAGGTTAGACACGAATGTAGCCCACTTATCAGGCAACCCGTCTGCAAATTGCTTACTTTTTCTTCCATGTAGTAGCCACTCCATGTGTATGCATACGCTCATCAAGTGGTAGAATCTATCTATGACGTCGTCCAAGCTTTCATTACTGACATATCAGCGATCACAATTTTGATGTATTAGTTCCAAGGCAGCGGAATAAGAATATGAATTAGACAACTTGTAGCAAGAAGTCGATGCTTGTATGCATTAAGAGCACATACGGTTATAGCGAGAGAATATATTTCTGATTCAAGGTATTTTATAGATATGGAATTTTCTAATCCAATCATTCATTCATTCACGACATTCACTTTATTAAATAGGTTGTCACTCCTTATATAGAGTGCAACAATCACTGCTGTTATCACGAAAGTGACAACTGGCAGATCTAAACAAAATAAACTACTCTTAACAACTACTGAAATGTTCACAACTACAGAGAACATAACAGAGTGTTAAGTACAAAGATAAAACTACCTGATTAGAAACTACTGAAACTACAACGACTGAAGACAAGCTCTTCATCGTTTACAAAACTCTGAAACATAAAACTACTGAAACTAGAAATATAAAACTACTGATATCACAACTACTGAGGAGTATCTTCAGCAGTTGTGACAAACTACTGAGGCTTCAGTACTTGATCTTCAGACTTTGACCTTCAATGTTTCATCAGTTGATGACTTCAGTAGATATCATCAGCTGATGTCTTCAGTCTTTGTCTTCAGACTTTGTACGTCAGTTGTTGATCTTCAGCACTTGTAAACTCTTCAGCTGTTGTACTTCGTACTTTGGTCTTTCAAAGCTTCAGCACTTGTGTTCTTCAGCTGTGTACTTTAGCACTTTAGTTCTTCAGCTGTTGAAGTCTTCAGTACTTGATCTTCAGCTGTTGAAGTCTTCAGTACTTGATCTTCAGCTGTTGAAGTCTTCAGCACTTGTCAAACTGTGATGAGTCTTCAGCAGTTTTTATGAACCATGTGGGACTTAGAGGTTTTCTGATCTTTGCTCATTGTTCTTTTGGTCCAACAATTACCAATTGATGAGAGTTTCGAATTCTTCTTTAACTCCTTTGCCTTGATAGCCTTCAATGATGTGTTACCATCATATCTCTTCTCTAGCGCATCCCACAGTTTCTTAGACTGCTTGTTCTCGGAATTGGTGGAATATGTCTTTGGGGATAGACTGATTGATCAATGCATAAACTCTTTTCTCTGCATTGTACTTTACTTTCTGTTGCGTCTGTCATCTCGCTTAATGTTGTTTACCTCCATCAGCTCCCACTGTGTACATAACCTATCTCAATGCTTCCTCACAGATTAGGATCTACTTCCATTAAGGTAGATCTCAAACGTTGTTTCCAGTGGGGAAACTCATCTAAAGTCAAGAGCTTTGTGGTTTACTGTGATTCCCCACCTCACTCTCAAGCAAGCAACAGATTCTGTATCCTTGAGTCTTTCCTAGCATTAAAGGCTGACATCTGATCTTCCATTATGAATAAACTTATACTCAATCAAACAAACTTTTACTGATGCGACTGAAGGATGCGACTGAGCTAATCGTTGCGATAAGCTCTGCGATTGGTTCAATCGTTGCGAATGACCTAGGCGATTGGTTCAGTCGTGCGAATGAATCTTGTACGTATGAGCTATGCGAACGAACAGTTCAATCGGCCGAATGAAGGTGCGACTAGGTCCAATCGTGCATATGGGCAGTGCGATGGGTCCAGTCGTACGAATATCAGTCGTGCGATTGAGCTGCTGTTTTGCGAAAATTTCTAGGTTTGACGGGTTTTAGCCGTAAAAATTCGAAATTTCACAGGTTTGAATTGCCTATGTCTGTAGAAACCACACGTCGATGAGCAGGGAACTTCCAAGATCACTTTTGATGCCAAAGATTGCGTTTTTAGTGTAAAACCACAAACTTTATGCAATCTTGATTGAATCAACACGTAATCACGAGCCAATAGCTCTGATACCACTTGTTAGGACCTGGTATTCGACTGAAATACCTAGAGATCACGTGTATACCGGATCAAATAGTGCGGAATCCTATTTGATTGGCGATCCAATCAGTGAGAACACACGAAGAATCAATCAGGGATTGAAACTAACGTTAGAAATCGATAAGGAATCGATCTAATGTGTTCTATGAACTTGGAGAACGATTTGGAAGGTTTCTGGACGGCTAGGTTCGTCTGGAATAATACTTGATCGAATCTCCCTGTTTTTCACGAATTGAGTTGTATTTATAGGTTGGCACTCTTCAATCGTCTGACTGAACCATTAGTTTGGTTCAGTCGTGCGATTGAACCATGCGGTTGGTTCATTCGTGCGACTGAGTGTTCAGTTGTGCGATTGAGCCAATCTTATGTTACAGTCGTACGACTGATCCATTCTCCTGGTCCAGTCGTGCGACTGAGTCAATCGTATGAGGTTCTTCATGCTTATGGTTCATTCGCATGAGCCATCAGCATCAGTTCATTAATTATACCAAACAAGATCTATACATCACATATCACGATCTAGGGACATACATGTATCAACACATCCCATACAACTAATTTAACATCTTCTATCACATTAGAATTCATCCATGAACTTACTAACATGCTCCTAACATCCGAAACCAGTTCAAGCTATCATTCTTCAAATGTTGTGCAAATAAAGTTTCCCTTTTGGGAAAGTACATTCCAACATCTATCAAACACTCAATGTATCATGAATTCATTACATTATAGCATCTCAAGCTCATAACAACATCTAGACATGATCAACAATGCCTAATCATCATAATCTAACAATCATAATGAACAAAAGTTTCCACTTTTGGCAAGATGAACAACAACATTCATTCTAAGATTTCTAGCATTCATATCAACAATCTAGCATCTAATTATCATCATGAACACATCAACAACATCAATCTATCATTAGATCATCATGTCATGGAAATAAAGTTACTAATATTAGTAACCTATGAACACCAACTTCATTTCATCAATTCATGCAAGATCAATGTATCCTAGGATTCATACAACCTACTAATCATCATACATTTTCAAACAATGATCAATCATCTATAATCTCATCAATTTCGAATTAGGGTTTGCCTAGAATCGAAGTTCATGATCATACATTAAAACATACAATTCATGCATAATCACGTTAAACAACATGTATTCAATCCAACTAACATATTAACATCATCAAACAACATCAATTTCGACCCCATGAGCACCCATAAACGAATTAGGGTTCGGTCCTAACAAGAACTCCATAAAAACTTGTAAAATCTAACCTTTAAACGTGTCTTAACTTGCAATTGATGATTCAACGGGTTGTAATCCTTGTAATCAAACAAAATCGAGGCTTGGAGGCTTGTTCATGGTTGAATTCGAAGTGGGGAGGGGTTTGAGATGAAGGTTGTAGCTGAATGGGGGTGGAGGGCTAGGGTTTGGGTGTTTTGTTAAATTTAGTTTGCATAATTACCATTTAAACCCTTGTGTTTTGATATTTTATAAAAACTAGACTTTAAACTCTGGGAAAATGTTTTTAACTAATAATATAAAGATATAAACTAATGATAATCATTATATGTTTATCTTTATAAATTCACAAGACATACGAATAAACAGGCACGTTTCTGCGTTACGCGATTAATTTCCTAATTTACATTTAAAACATGCAAACACATAAACATGATACCATAGTCACATAACCAACTAGATTATCAATAATGTAACATTATTAATTATTATTATGTCACCAACGTTACACGGCAACTAGTGTGTGTTTACGACACGTGTATGCAAGACTTAACAGAACTAACGGAGTTTGATAACGGAAATTTACAGGATGTCACATTATCCCCATGTTGAAAGAATTTTCGTCCCGAAAATTGCGTTACATGGTGAGAGTGTTCCATCACTGGTCTGCTGCATTGGCACACAGAAATCGAAATCGAGTGAGTTTTGGATGAGTTGTCACATCATCCCCATGTTGAAAGAAATTTCATCCTGAAATTTAAATCAATACCTTCTTTAGCTGGCATCGTCCTTTCGAATAGTTGAGGGTACTTAAGCTTCATTTGAGCTTCTCGTTCCCATGTGAATTCCGGTCCTTAATTGCAAGGAAGTGAGCAGACTTTGTCAATCGATCCACAATAACCCATATCGTGTCACAACCAGTATTAGTCCGGGGTAACTTAGTAATAAAATCCATGGAGATCTGTTCCCATTTCAACATTGGTATCTCAGGTTGTTGTAACAGTCTGGATGGTTTTTGATATTCCACCTTTACTTTCGAGCAGGTCAAACACTTGCTCACATACGTAAGCTACATCCGCTTTCATGTTAGGCCACCAGTAGTTCGCCTTTAGGTCATGATACGTCTTGTCGGATCCAGGATGCATAGAATACTAAGATTTGTGTGCCTCGCTCATAACTAATCTCTTAGATTTACATAAACAGGCACCCAAAGTCTATCCATGAAATACCGAATTCCGTCCTCTTTCACCACCAGCTGTTTATCCATTCCCCTTAACGATTCAGAACCAACATTTTCTGCTTTTAAAGCTTCTATTTGCGCCTCTTTAACCTGTTAACGCAGGTGGGTACTGATAGTAAGCTGTAAAGCTCGCACCCATCGGGGTTTAGCTCTTTCCTTCCTGCTTAGGGCATCGGCAACTACATTCGCCTTTCCGGATGGTACTTAATAGCGCAATCATAATCATTTAGTAGTTCCACCCAACGTCGTTGCCTCATATTCAACTATTTTTGCTTGAAGATATGTTGAAGACTCTTGTGATCGGTGTAGATAGTGCACTTGGTACCGTACAAGTAATGTCTCCAGATCTTTAGGCAAAAACACTGCACCCAATTCTATGTCATGGGTGGTATAGTTCTTCTTATGAACCTTTAGTTGTCTCAAGGCGTAGGCTATCACCTTTCCTCGTTGCATCAAGACACCACCCAATCCTTGAATGGATGCATCGCAATACACCACGAAGTCATCCCTTCCCTCTGGTAATGCTAATATCGGGGCAGTACAGAGTTTTTGTTTTAACAATTGAAAAGCTGATTCTTGGCTCTCATTCCATTTGTATGTCGTTCCTTTATGAGTCAAGGGCCGTGAGAGGTTGTGCGATCTTAGAAAATCCTTCTATGAATCGTCGGTAATATCTTGCTAATCCCAGAAATTCTCTTATCTCACTCGGCGTTTTGGGTGTAGTTCAATTCTTTATCGCCTCATTTTGGCAGGATCACATGTATCCCTTTCTCATCAAGAATATGACCTAGGAATTGCACTTCTCGTATCCAAAAGTCACACTTTGAGAATTTGGCATACAACTACTCATTTTTCAATAGTTCAAAGATCATTCGTAAGTGCTCTTCATGATCCTCCTTGGTCCTAGAATATATCAGTATATCATCGATAAACACAATGATGAACTGATAAAGATAGGGTTTGCACACACGGTTCATGAGGTCCATGAACACAGCAGGTGCATTAGCCAACCCAAAAGGCATGACGAAGAACTCAGAATGACCATAACGAGTACGAAACGCAGTCTTGGGAATGTCTTCTTCTCGAACTATGAGTTGATGATAACCAGATCTCAAGTCAATTTTCGAATAATAGCTCGATCCTTGAAGCTAATCAAACAAGCCGTCGATACGAGGTAAAGGGTATCGGTTCTTGGCTGTTACTTTGTTTAACTTTCTACAATCGATGCACATCCGAAATGTCCCATCCTTCTTTTTAACAAAAAAACAGGAGCTCCCCAAGGTGATGTGCTAGGTTGAATAACCCTTATCTAAAAGCTCCTGAAGTTGTGATGACAACTCCTGTAGCTCGTTTGGTGCTAATCGATAAGGTGCCCTAGCAATCGGAGCTGCACCAGGAGTCAACTCAATCTGGAATTCCACTTGACGGTGAGGTGGTAATCCAGGAAGATCCTCTGGAAACACCTCTAGAAAGTTGCACACTATGGGAATCTCCTCCATTCTCCTTTCTTCTCTTTGCTTATCAGTTACGAGTGCTAGAATAGCCACACGACCCTTTTGTAATAACTTTTGAGCATTCATGTATGAGATGATGCCTATCACAGCACCACTCCTATCACCTCTGACGGTAAGGATTTTGTCACCAACAGGGATTCGTATGATCTTCTCATGACATATGACTTCCGCTTGCTTACTAGAGAGCCAATCCATGCCTATCACAACATCAAAACTCCCCAGCGTAACAGGCATAAGATCTATAGCGAAAGTATGACGAGCAAGTTCTATCTTACAGTCTTTAAGGATATGCGTTACATGGATCTGTTTACCTTCAGCTAATTCCACGGTGTATTTAGATTTTATGGCAGATGGTATATCACTTAAAAGATTACAGAACTTTAAGGACACGAAACTCCTATGAGCTCCAGTATCGAATAGGACAGTAGCAAAACAACCATTAACAGAGAACCTACCAGTAACAGTTATGGGATCATTTAGAGCCTCACCTGAGCCAATGATGAAGGCTCTCCCCTTGGCTCCATCTTTATTGCCTCCATTACCAGTACCATTACCATCGTTGTTGTTATTACCGTTGTTGTTGTTGTTGTTGTTGCCATTACCATTTCTCCTTAGTTGTGGGCAGTTTCGCCTGTAATGCCCTTCTTTCCCACATTCAAAACAACCTTTGGGAGTTTCCTGAGGTTGTTGTGGCCTCGTTACCACTTCACCACGACAATCCTTAGCAGCGTGTCCCATTTTTCGACATCGTTGACAATTGAAGTTATCACACCTTCCCACATGATGGTAATTACAATGAGTGTACTTTGGATGTCTACCACCATAACCACCGGGTCCTTGATTATTTGCAGCCGTATGGTTGAAGTTACGGTTATTGTCGAACCTTCATTGTTGCGGAGCTGGCTGTTGTTGCTATTGAGGTTGAGGTTGACCGCTAGAAGATGATGATGCTTTAGTGTTGTTGGCATTATCACACTTTCTTTTTTTGTGGGGCACGCTTACCACAGCACCCCGCTTGGGTAGACGTACTTGCTCCACGGCTTGGTCAGTTAGCTTATGAGCAACTGGATGGCTTGCTGAATTATCGTTGGGTTGGATGCAGTTATCATACTTTCGATTTCGGGTACTAATCCCCGTATGTAATGCTCCACCCTCTTATGCACCTCATTCACCATTCCCAGGCACAAAGTTGCTAGTTCATGGGTTCTGGTGGTGTGGGCCTCGATTTCTGAGCCCTGCATCTTCACATGCCAGAACTCCATCTCTAGCTTTTGCACTTCATTCAGAGGACAGTACTCCTCAGTCATCATTGTTTTGAACTCATCCCATGGAAGTCCATTCGCCATCGCTTGTCCTAGCATCTGGACTTGCGGTTCCACCAAGATAGAGCAGCACCCTCTAAAGTCACGGTGGCATACTTCACTTGATCAGTAGGTGGACAATTGCATTTGGAGAAGACAGACTCAGTCTTCTCGAACCATCGTACAAGCCCTACAGCACCCTCAATACCGTTGTAGGTGTGTGATTTATAGTTCATAAATGACTTGTAGGTACACACCGGTGGTCCTATTTTAACACAACACACATCAATGAGACATCCCATACAGTTATGAAGGATATCAGATTTATCTTTCTATCATTGTTTACCTGCTCATTGACCCGCGTGGGAAGCAGCCACTGCCGCCTGAACATGCTCATTAATTAGAGCAGCTAATTCTGTGGGGGTCATGTTAATAGCACCACCGCCCTGTTCTCCAGTGCCACGTCCACGTCCGCGTCCACGACCACGACCGCGTCCACGACCACGTACACGTCCACGTCCACGGGCACCCATTCTTTTCACTTTACATTCACAAATACAATAATGAGTAACATCAAACACATTTATCTCATTGAAGCACAGTAAAAAGTAAATAAAAGAAATAATGAATCATCACAACCACAACATTCATAACAAAAATAATAACCCAAGTAAATAAATTGTAAATGGGTCACAATGTATTTATCAATGTCAAAATTTAAGTTTGTTGTTCATGTGGGGAAACAACCCTTCCCACATAGGTTCCAAAAAGAAAAACACTACGTAGTCTAAGTCATATAAAAAAGTCAATCGACAACATCTGACCCATCACTGTCATCCTCCATCTCCACCAGTTCCTCCTCATCGGGTTCCTCCTCGGGATCCTCTTCCTCAGGGTCTGCTGCAGGAGCATGAGCTATAGCAATCTAAAGTGCCGCTAGTTGGGCTTCTAAGATAGCAATCCTATTATCGGCTATGGCTTCCCGCTATTCACGAGCAGTCACGCGCCCTCGGAGTGCTATGAGACCATCTTGCATATGGTGACACCCGTTTAGGGTTTCCCGTGTTGCTCCTCGAGTTCATCCAGTTGATGTCTTAGTTTGTACACCTCATGCTGCAGTGTACAGACATCACCCGTGAGCCGCCTGACTCAATGCTGCTCAGTGTCCAGTGCAGCCACCAATACAGCCACCAATCCAGCAATCAGTTACTCGTTGGACTGCACCATCCATGAGAGTGAAGGTATTGGTTGGTCAGCATTGTTCCTAGTCCTGGGCCTCGGGACAGGTACACGTTCCCTAAACATAATATGATCAACGAATCTAGGATAGAAATTCCAATCTCGTAGAGGTCACGATTCATCAATGCAAAAGGTTGATCCCAGTCAATCTCCTCTCGAGGATAAGCTAGTCGTGGACAATCGAATCCATTGTCAGGTACAGGTGCGGGAGGTGGGGATTCAGATCGTGAAGGTGATTCAGGTTACTTACCCGGAGCTCTCGATGACGATTCCATGCTACAGAGAGTGTGACGTGTATGCCAATGAGTATACAGTAGATGAGAATAAGGCATAGGTAACTAACTAACTGTGTGCGGTTATAGTCTAGTGTGTATGCAACCTAGTTCCTTATAACCAATAGCTCTGATACCAATCTATCACACCCTCAAAATCCACGTGCGGAGTTTTACCGCGAGGCGTGTTAACAAACCAGGATCACAGTCAATAGTTACTCAGAACGACTCTATATGCCATAATTCAAATAAAATCAACCAAAGTATAAACTTTAAACTGTGCGGAAGCGTTTTGTAAAACAAGCCAAAGAAATAAATATGTATACTATGGCAAAACATGCACCAACCCAAAAGAGTAAACATTAACCATTTAAATAATAAAAATGTCTTGAAGACCGAGTCTTAGAATGCAAGTGAAACCATGTAGTGCTCCTAATGGCAAGCAAGCTAATGACCTGAGAATAGCATACTAAAATGGCAACACAATGGTTGGGGAGTTCAAAAGTGATATTCAAACATAAGCAGTTTAATAGTAGAGATATAAAAGTAGTGCATTGTAATAGAAAGCTAGTCCATTAACAATAAATATTAACTCATAGTGATTTCGCAAATGAAGCTGACTGTGTTACATTGTTGCCTCGTGTCACGACTTAACAGGTCGTGATGATGTTCAATAGGACAAATTGCACCCGGTTGACTCGAGTCACACAGGTGGGGCTCGTCAGACCCATTAGTACTACCCAAATTTCCCCGCTATTCAATATTAACAATTCGAAAGTGTGAGGACTTTTCCATGATATCAACACTATATTAATATTATACACAACTTGAATATATAAAGCGTTTGTGATTTACCAGTATGCTATGTCCCCCAAAAGAGACTAAATAAAGAGTGGGGCATGAACTCACCTGATATGCGTGATAGACACTTAGAGTTTTACTTGACAGATAGAATGGACAGACAACCTTCAGAGGTTACCTATATCATATAAGTATATGAGTACGTGCAAGCAGAGAACATGTGAAACCCTAAGTACACTACAACCAAGGACTCAAGGTTTCAGAAAATTAGACATGTTTGACCCAGTTGACCTGTTTGACCCGTTGGTGACTTTATGTGTTGTAAACAATTCAAGCAATCATACACATATATCATACATGGTTAACATTCAAATGGATCATATGTATGCTATATTATCCAGGTGTATCACTTAGATCATCATACAACCAAGTATCATACAAGTCATGCGAATCTAGAACATTAACATATCCACTAGTTATAACACAACTAATATGCCACACAAAGATCAAATCACGCACCACATGCCATGTGAAGCCACTCACCACTTCACATCCTAAACCCTGCTAGTCCTACTAAGTAGGGGCCTCAGATTCGCACGCATGTATGATGATCACATTCACATTCATTAACCATTTTAGTTGCATTCAACATACACCATAACAATCAGTTTCTAGTCCCAAACATGATGTCTTAGCTACTAACCAACATCAACATCATATATGCTCATCAAAGTCCAAACATCACCCATGATTATCCAAGCATCCCATACAACTAATTTAACATGTTCTATCACATTAGAATTCATCGATGACCTTACTAACATGATCCTAACATTCCAAACATGTTCAAGCTATCATCCTTCAAATGTTGTGCAAATAAAGTTTACCTTTTGGGAAAGTACATTCCAACATCTATCAAACACTCAATGTATTCATGAATTCATTACAATTATAGCATCTCAAGCTCATAAGAACATCTAGACATGACCAACAATGCCTAATCATCATAATCTAACAATCATCATGAACAAAAGTTTCCACTTTTGACAAGATATGAACAACAACATTCATTCTAAGATTTCTATCATTCATATCAACAATCTAGCATCTAATTATCATCATGAACACATCAACAACATCAATCTATCATTAGATCATCATGTCATGGAAATAAAGTTACTATTATTAGTAACCTATGAACACCAACTTCAATTCATCAATTTCTTGCAAGATCAATGTACCCTAGAATTCATACAACCTACTAATAATCATACATTTATCAAACAATCATCAATCATCCATAGTCTCATCAATTTCGAATTAGGGTTTGCCTAGAATCGAAGTTCATGATCAATCCACTAAAAACATACAATTCATGCATAAATAACGTTAAACAACATGTATTCAATCCAACTAACATATTAACATCATCGAACAACATCAATTTCGACCCCATGAGCACCCATAAATGAATTAGGGTTCGGCCCTAACAAGAACTCCATAAAAACTTGTAAAATCTAACCTTTAAACGTGTGTTAACTTGCAATTGATGATTCTAACATGTTGTAATCCTTGTACTCGAACAAAATCGAGGCTTGGAGGCTTGTTCTTGGTCGAATTCAAAGTGGGGAGGAGTTTGAGATGAAGGTTGCGGCCAAATGGGGGTGGAGGGCTAGAGTTTGGGTGTTTTGTTTAATTTAGTTTGCATAATTACCATTTAAACCCTTGTGTTTTGATATTTTATAAAAACTAGACTTTAAACTCTTTGGAAAATGTTTTTAACTTAATAATATAAAGATATAAACTAATGATAATCATTATATGTTTTATCTTGATAAATTCAGAAGACATACGAATAAACAGACACGTTTCTGCGTTACACGATTAATTTCCTAATTTACATTTAAAACATGCAAACACATAAACATGATACCATAGTCACATAACCAACTAGATTATCAATAATGTAACATTATTAATTATTATTAGGTCACCAACGTTACACGGCAACTAGTGTGTGTTTACGACACGTGTATGCAAGACTTAACAGAACTAACGGAGTTTGATAACGGAAATTTACCGGATGTCACATATTCACTGAAATATACTGGGACTTTGTTATATTAATGGCATTGATCATTATTGTTCTTAGTTGTTTACTTTGAGATTGTTCCTATTATTATTCAACTTTGTAACCCATCATTGTATTTGACATTGAACGAATCAACAACTCACTTGTACTGCAAATCGATCAAATGGACCAACATTTTTAAAAAAAAGTCATCCACCCGTTATTTAAATATGTGTTCATTTGGTTATATATATGTGTAAAACTAGATTTACACATATGTAAAATGAATATCGTAAAAAAACGAGAATTTATTTTATTTTTTATAATTTTTTATGAAAAGGGGAAATTAGGGAAAAAATTTTGTGTTTTTATTTTTATGTTATTTTTTTATTTACTAGTACTTGAAATTGGTTTTTAGAGTTCTCATTGATTTCAACCCTATACATACACACACACACACACACACACACACACATATATATATATATATATATATATATATATATATATATATATATATATATATTATACATGTATATATTTATATACATGTATATATCTATATATATATATTTGTATATATATATGTATATATATATATATACATGTATATATATATACACACACACATGTATTACATCATGTTCATTTTGTATGCAAATCCTAAAACTTATAGCAAGTTACCTTATATTGCAATACATAGAAACCAACAAAGATAAAACCTAATAAAATGACAAATATTGTAGCAACTATTTGAAAGTTCAATAGTTTACTTCCAATATGCAATTAGTCTTCTTGGCTAGAGTCAAGGATTAGTAAGTTAAACATAATCTATCTAAGAAAGACATCCGTCACCAATGGCATACAACAAATGTGATATGTTTGAGATAAAATAACCATTAAATTAACAAAAAATATGACCGATCATGTATTTTACACAAATTCAACCAACATACCACACAAATAATTATTGCAAAAATTTATTCAGTTTTCCCCTTCTATACGTTTCATTCTACACGCATCGACATAATATAATAATTCATTTGCAATTGTTAATACCAATTATCAAGGTTATCATATAATATAAACTCATTTTCAAAAGTTTATGATTATCAATTTTCATC
This sequence comes from Flaveria trinervia, assembly GCA_025506515.1. Lineage (NCBI taxonomy): Eukaryota > Viridiplantae > Streptophyta > Magnoliopsida > Asterales > Asteraceae > Flaveria > Flaveria trinervia. The sequence continues at coordinate 30,044,659 of CM046445.1, read as the reverse complement.
AATTTATAGAAAACTCAATTAAAACACAAATTTTACATGAAAAAGATGTTCTCACTTATAGATCTAAAATATCAAAAAACATAAAAACCTAATTCCACCATTGGAAAACCAATCTTGTATCATATTTATGCTTTCGAACATAAACATGCTTATCTCTAGGGTAAAATCTATTGGAATTGTGTCGAATCATGGGGTGGTTGACTAGTGGTGTTGCTGTTGATCTATTAGTAGGGTGCTCGTAGAATCAACTAATCATGAATAGTTTTATTGTCACTTTCACATATTTAACCTTCATAATATGAGAGCCAAAAAAGAATCTCCATGTGAATGGGTTAAACAACCTATATTGCCAAAATCAAACAAGTGTCGAACAAATCTGGCCATGGTGGTTATAAAAGTTAGAGATGTTCATCATAGATTCTTCATCTTCATCCATTGTTGATTTGTTATTTAATCTTCATTTTAGGGATAAAGAGATAGACGGAGAGATGATGAGGCATATGCTTTTGAGAATAAGTTTGAATGTGTCAACGGATGATATTAACTCATTATGTAAAGAAAACAGCCAAAAAGCACTAAAAAACTATTATACCCTTAGTTCATCTCAACCATTCCTCTCAAATTTGATTAATTTATATTAAATCAATGGTCATGATAAAGTTATTGGGTTCTTACAAATATTAAAAGTTCTCACATGATGTCATTTATTTGATGATTAAAAATGAATATGCTAAAGAGTTGCATCTATGGCGTTGGTGTGAATACAAATCAAATCAACTAGATTCAATGGCTTGTGTTTTGGAATACGAAAATGGTCGGTCTCCATTCTAGTATCTTGAGGTGGGAATAGATGGTAACATGTACCAAATAAAATAATAGGATCCTTGTAATGACTCCTTCAAGAGGTTATTGGCACTTGGAAACGGTAACTCTTTGTCCAAGGGTGGTAAGTCGACCATAAATAAATAAGTTCTTTCATGTCTACCAACGTAGATTTTTCTCCGTATACTGGGGAAAAAAGAAATCCTTGAGGAGCTTGAAAGATCATGAAGTACTTTCTATGATGTGGGCAGAATTGATTTAAAGAAATTTATTGGATTAAGTGGCACCATATGACTAAGTAAAAAGAGTCATGGGTTTGAGATTAAGTCAAGAAAATGATGTTCAATGCCATCTAAAAAGGATATTCCAGGCCCATGGAAAGCTATTATAAAAGTTTGCAATGAGTTGAAAGAATATAATATAAATCCTTGATCGTCGATAGATGCAGACATTGGGTAAGCCAATTCGGTATCATTTTGGTTGGAATACTAGGTTAGAGATGACCGATTATGCCTAACGCTTTTATAATTTATAGTTTACCACAAATGTCAAAGACACAGGGGTGGCATATTACAATAAAACATCAACGTAGTTGGAGAGTGCTTATAGGGATGGAGGGTTAATCATAGCTAAGGACCATAAAAGAGTGCATGAAAGTGGTTATATCCTTTGGATTGCTAAACCTTCATAAAAGAGTGCATGAAAGTGGTTATAACGAATGAACCATTTGTAATTTAAAGTTTACCACAGATGTCAAAGACACACGAGTGGAATTGAACATGTAAATCCCATATAGACTTCAAACCGACCACTTGAAGCAACTCGGTGCCAAATTTAACACTTTACCTTAGCGGGCAAATCTTGAAACGATTCCAACCCTCGATGCTTTATCAAGAAGAGGGGTTACCATTCCTCTTACCTTCTTGTGGGGAGTATATGAAATGATAAATTATTATATTGTCCTAGTATGGAATGAAGTAAACTATCTACATTCAAATGTCATAAAATAATACACACACACACACACACACACATATATATATATATACTATCTACATTCAAATGTCATAAAATAATACACACACACACACACACACACATATATATATATATATAGGGAGGATCCAATGCAAAGTAGCATTAAGTTGAAAACCATGTAAACCAAAATCTAACCATTGATTACTTAGATCAATGGTTAATATTATTTACGAGATTAAAATTGGGAAAAAGTAAACAAAAATCTGTGAACAAATTAGAAAAGAGTATTTTCGGAATTTTGCATTTCAAATGAAACTGAGATTGGTTTTTATTTCGGAAAAAATCAGGTGAATCATGGGATCCGATTTGGTATTTTAGAAAGCTTAATATTGATTAGGTTTAACTTCTTTTAGGAACAAAAAATTGGTAGTTTCTCTTAAAGTCGAAGTTATTCATAGGAAGACAAAGCCCACAATTCGGAAACCGACATTGAAGGTGCGTAATCTTCCCTTTGTGATACGTGTTTTGTGATGAAATATGTTCTGAAAAGACATAAAATTCGATATGATATTGAGCACTCTGAAGAGATTTCAGTACCATTCGCAATATTCTATCACTATTAGATTTAGGAAATGTGTGACAGTTGGAAAAAACATAAAAATGAAACCATTAGGTTTAATGTTTGTTTGGTTACCTATGAGTTTTCAGATCGTATGAGGTTTGTGCAAACTTCCACGCGGTTATAAGGGAAGATTAGGTTTAAGCGGCAGGGAATATTATGTAATTATCATTGAGATGAAAATGGTATGCTAGTTCATATATGTACGAGAAACACATGAGTGTTTTAGTGGATTGATATTGTAAAACTTCTTAGTAAAGTGACAATGTTGATAATCTACTTGTTTAATGGGTGTTGAAATATAGATGGTAAATTAAAAGGTATAGATTCATGTATGTATGTTTCAAAATTTATTCGAAGGGTAAAGTTGATGAGTTTGATATGTATATGTATCTTTGACCCAATCAAACAAAACTATCAAGCTGTGAAGGATTTTTTTCATGATTTAGTTTGATTATTTGAATGTATTAATTTTTTAATATAACATTTTGATTTGACATTCGAAATTGATTGTGTAGGAATTGGAACAATATAAAATTTTACTCAAATCAGTACGTCAACAGGTATGTGGGATATTAGAATTGTGTTTTGAGCGATATGGTGAAATGTAGTAAAAATATAACAATAACATTTGTGTTTGCAGGTAGAATGAAAAGCGAAAGAATCGTAAAACAATCAAGTTTTAGTAAGTTCACCAACACTGTTGATGAACCCTTAGAAATTGACGACACTGAAGAACCATCATCTAAATTGAAAGGTAACTGAATTTCATTAGTTATGAATGTAAAATTTATTAAAAATGAAGTTGAAGTAATCATTATGTGTTGTTTATTGTTGGTGTGTTAAAATAAAAAAGTTCATATATGTACTAAGAAATTATTCATGATTAGATTTAATGTCTTATCTGACAGTATGTTAAGTGTACATTGAAAAGATGAAGTGAAATTTGATATTTAAAATTTATTTCAATATTTGGCAGTGGTGCAATGTCACAAAAGTTTAAGTGAAAAAATAAAGATAACAAGTGAAGTGAAGGAGAGCTTTCGAAAAGTAAATAAAAACCGCAAAAGGAATCAAGGTATGTAAACTTATAGTTATATTAAATATGTTCCGCATTTGAAACATTTCTAAAAATTATGTTTAATATTTCTATGCAATGTGTAATATGTATTTTAGAGTAAATTACTAAAGGGGAAAATGTGGCAAACATTGTTGATGATAAAGTTACTGAGAGAAATAGTGAAATGTATAGAAAAGGTGATGATTTGGTTGGTGGTTAGTGATTTCTTAACCTTTTCATTAGATGTTGTTACTGTTAAATTAAAGTTTATATAAATGTAAGGATATCTTCATGTTATTGTTAGTTGATAATTTAAATGACACAAATTTTTGCAGCTAGTATAACAGCTGAAGGGAATGATAATACCGGAATGAACGGGGAGATTATAACGAAGAAACGAAGATTGAGTAAGTGTTTTATTACCAGTTTAAATATTACATTTTAAAGATTCATGTATATTAAATACCTACTAAACTTAATATATATTGAATACATATTATTAATATGTCTCATTACATAAAAAAGAGCGGGAATTGGATAATTATTCTTGTTTTGCCATGAATATGAACAAAAATCTTAATTAATTATATGAATTTCCTATGTGTATTGAAGTACTGGTTATACGTTTGTTGGAAAACATAATGTACATATACGCACAAACTATAATAAATATGTAGCACGTATGTGAATGATTTTATAATCACAATTTAGATACATTACACATTATGTATTTTACATATTAATCAATATTAGTCTTGAACTATACTAAAATGTGAATTAAGTTTTTAATAAATGAATATTAATAATCATCGATTTAAGAAGGAGTTAAGGATGGGGGTGTGTTCAGTGAGATGGAATATGAAATCAGTAATAAAGATGAAGAGATATGTTCGGTTAAAGATATGGATAAAATAGAAGCAGGTAATAAACCATTTTATAGATTCTAAAATATATTTATATATAATCATTCATATGTTTATAATTTATTTATGTTACGTATATACCAAAATTCAATTTTTGAAATGAAATGTGCAGGTGATATGAAAACCAAAGATGTAAAAGTTGTAAGAAAGAAAATGATTTTCAGGAAAAAATGATGGTTGAGTAAGTGTGATCTCTATCCTTTGTATGTGTATATTAGTGTAATAAATTCAAAACTATGAAACAATTTGATAATAATTTAGGAAATGGAAACAGGTAAATGATCTAAGCCTAGTGATGACTAGGATAAAATGCACGATGATAAGGATATATTGGAAGGGAAAAAACCGGTGAACAAATCTAAAACTAGGAAGGGTGATATGGAGGTTTATGTGTATATTGTAACTTGTTATTGTAATTGAACTAACTAATTGTCGTTAATGGTTAATTTTATTCTTAAATGTGAAGGACTTTATGAGGAAAATATAAAGAAGGAGATAAAGAAGAGGGTTAAAGACCAACGAAAATGGTTTGGGATACGTACACGTTCTTCCCCAAAACAATATTTCACAGCTGTATCGAAATTAAATAAAGCCCAAAAAGAGGCAGTTATAAGCATGGGATTTGGTAGATCGTTGAAGTTCAAGGTAGATGGAATCCCTTCAAAACTAGGGAATTATGTTGTAGACATGTTGGAACCAAAACGATTGGTTATTAAAACAAGTAAAGGAAATGTGAAAGTAGATAGAGATGCTATACATAAAATACTGGGAATTCCGAATGGGGGTAAGGATATAATGAACAATGATACTAAGGGTTTGATGCGCACTACTCAAAAGGGAGGGCTCATTATGAGGGAGTTAACGTAGGACCATGTGAAATAGTTGGCAAGATAGTTTAGGGAAGATATGAAGACTTATTTTATTTTAAGTTAGATTTTCTAGTTCTTTTCTACTACACTATGGTGTTCAGCACGAAGAACAGAAAGTGCTTGTGCCAAGTTGTGAAACATATGACTGTCGAAATAGATGTGAAAGAGTTTGATTGGTGTGGTTTAATTGAAAATGTTGTAAGAAGGTGTAAGGACAACTGGATAAGGTCCAACTTTGTAACACCCGGATATTTTCTTTGAAGCCGACGAAAGAAAAAAAAGAAATAAAGTCCAAAGTCTGGGGACCAAACTTGCCAAAACGCGAGATAGTTGAGAAGAGAAGGAGAATAAGAGGGGAGGGCAGCCCACACCCTCCCCACATCTCCAAAATTTCAGCAAAAGAAAGAAAGAAGAGAGAAAAAGGGAGAAAATCATTTTTGTTCGAGTTGGTTCATCAGAGCAAAATCATCGGGTAGCGGGTCTAATCGAAGCTCTTCTCGTTGTGATTGTTTGTGTGAGTTCTCGGACCCCTATTTTACTTGTTTTTGAATGATTTTGGGGCTGGAACACATCTGAAAATCGGGTTTTGAAGTGTGTGTGGGTTTGACCCGATTATGTATGTGTGGGTATGTGTATGATTCGTTTGGGTCTTGTGTTTGGGCTTGTGTGTGCTTGAATGGTGTTGTGGTATGCATTCCTAAGGATTAGGATGGTTGTTTTGGGCTTAGAATGGGTTTAGATGAGCTTGGAGGTCGAAAATCGTAGATTGGGTTTGGGATTAACTGCATTCTGCATCAGTTAGGGCTAGGCGACCGAATGGAGGCCATATGGCCGATTGGGGTGCGATTGAAGGTTCATTCGCACGACTGAGGGTTCATTCGCATGACTCAAGGTTCATTCGCACGACTGAGGGTTCATTCGCCGGACTGAGGGTTTATTCGCACGACCGGGGGTTCATTCGCACGACGGGGGTGTCATTCTCAAGACTAAGGGTTCATTCGCACGACTGAGAACCCATTCGCATAAAGGCTCATCCGCATTAGTTCCATCCACATTAGGTCCATTCGCATGGGACTCATCCGCATTGAGTCCATTCACATTAGTTTCATTCGCACGATTGGGTGTTCATTCGCATAGTTGTTCATCCGCATTGGTTCAATCGCATGATGTTCAATCGCCTGGAGGCTACGCGACTGAAGGGTGCCCATACACCCAAGTAGGGATGGCGTACCCGAGGGAAGTGTAGTTTAATTACTGACTTTCGGGGGAAAGTGCAGATGTATGTTTTGACATGGGACGTTCCCGTAAGTTCATGTAAGACAACTTTTGAGGTCATAGACGCTACGATGGGAATGATGATGTATGATGTTGCATGATTTTTCATGATGCATGTTATGTATGTATGTATGTATGATGCCCTGTATGATGATGTTGATGACTGTGTATGTGATGTTCCTTGTTATGATATACGTTATCTTTCCTGTGACTTTACGTTGAATGTTAATGACTGAATGAAAGTATTATGTAACATAAAGTGAAAAATAAAGAATAGAGGAACATGAAGGAAGAATGCATGCATTAATAAATGATGAAAGTAATGAAAGTCTTGCAGGCCATATATGTCAAGACACGCCATTAAAAGATGTTAGCCTAACGGTGTGTGGGTTCACTAACCTGGGAGGATGCACATTGGAGTCTTTCTTGGTGACTGACCATTTGTATGGAACCATGTTGCTTGCCTTAGGTACTGTGGCCAGAGGTGCTAGGCACCGTGAATAAAGTTCTATGATAGGCTCAGGTCCAGTACCATGAGCATGAAGGGCATAGCACATGACAATGGTATACCTAAACTTTATCTTAGGTACTGTGGCCAGAGTGTTGTGCACCGTGAATGAAGGTCTATGATAGGCTTAGGCCCAGTACCATGAGCATGAAAGGTAAAGTTCATGGTTTTGACGAAAGGAAAAGATGTAATTATGAAAGAACGAATAATGAAGATAATAATGATATTATCTATGTGTATGTATGTTGTGTGGTCGCGTACGAAAGTAACGAATGGTTTTATAATGGCAGTAAAGTATGTTTTATTTTAAAACTAGAACTCACTCAGCAATGCTGACTTTGATGTGTTTCCAGTTGGCAGGTAGATCTTCGAAAGCCTCTCATGGGGGTTGTCGAGATTGGCTTGGTGCTAAGCTGCGACCTAAGAGAGGAATACCCAAAATGGAAAAGGTGGTTCACGAAGAACCAGAGACCCCTCATCCAGAGGGTGGAGATGAGAGCGCCAATCTAAGAGCCTTAGTATAGAAGTCTGTTGTTGAAGAAGTCCATGAGGTCATGCAGACAATCTTGCCATCTGTGGTGACTGAAGTCATCAAGGCTGTACGGGAAAGGGGAAGCCAAGAGAGGAACAGGTCCGCGGGTGGACGAGAGCAACTAGAACCTAAAATGGTTCTATCTGATGACAAAAAGGAAGAAGAAGAGCGTGTGCAGAAGAGCGTGTGCAGGAGTTGGCACGAGGCTGTATTCATGGGGCGTCAAGCCCCCTACTTTTGATCGAAACGGCACTGCAACTGCTGCTCACCGGTGGGCGAGAGAAATGGAAGCGGTATTGAACATCAGTGAGTGCCAGGAGAACCAGAAAGTAAAGTTTGCTGCCCACCCTTTTGTGGACTCGGCTCTGTGGTGGTAGGACAATATAGTCCAAGCCGAGGGTAGCAGGGCTATTGGGAGAATAAGATGGTCAGAGCTGAAAAAGCTGGTGATTGAGGAGTTTTTTCCTCACCGGGAAATGGACAAGGTTGAGAGGGAGTTCCAGCAACTGGAGGCGGGAATCATGACACATTATCAGTACACCACGAAGTTCAATAAGATAGCACGTCTGATGCCGGATCAGGTGACGCCTTTGTCATGGAAGATTAAGCGGTACATTCAGGGTTTTCCAGCGAACAATCACAGGCATATGATCGCTGATTATGGTGGACCCGGCAAAGGTGGAGGCAGTGATGCAATTGAAGTCTCCATAGACACTATCCAAGATTCGTAGTGTCTTGGGTTTGGTGGGTTACAACAGAAGATTCATTCAAGACTTTTCCAAGATCGCTTCTCTAGTAACTAAGTTGACCCAGAAAGATGTAAAGTTTGTATGGGTCAAGCTCAAGAGAAGGCGTCGAAGAATTGAAGGCAAGGTTTTGTCAAGCTCCTGTTATGTCATTACCGATGGAATTGAAGATCTGGTGGTTTATTCTGATGCTTCCTACTTGGGGTTGGGGTGTGTGTTAATGCTGAGAGGAAAAGTGATAACCTATGCATCCCGATAGTTGAAGGTTCTTGAGGTCAACTATCCTACTCATGACTTGGAGCTAGTAGTCATGGTCTTTGCACTAAAGATTTGGAGGCACTATCTTTACGGGACGAAGTGCACCATTTTCATTGACCACAAGAGCCTGAAGTACTTCTTTGAGCAAAAAGATTTGAACATGAGGCAGAGATGATGGTTAGAGCTTATGAAGCACTATGATTGCGAGATCTATTACCATCCGGGCAAAGCCAACGTGGTGGCCGATGCCCTTAGCCAAAAGAAGAGGACCAAGCTAATTCGGGTGAAGGCGTATCAGCTAATCATGACCTCTGACGTGATGAAGCAAGTTAAAGAGTTTTAAGATGAGGCATTGAAGGAATATCATCTTAACGCGGAAAGAATGAGAGGTCTGGTTGAGGAATTGGGTGAAAACGCACTTGGTGTTAAAACCCAATTTGGACGGGTGTGGATTCCTCGTTTTGGGGATCTACAGGTGAAGATTTTGGATGAAGCTCACAAGACACAATACTCCATTCATCCAGGTGCTACAAAGATGTATCTAGACATGAAGAAGGATTATTGGTGGTCGGGTATGAACGAGACGTAGTGGAATATGTGGGTAAATGCCTTACTTGTCTACAGGTGAAGGCCGAGCATCGGAAGCCGTATGGGAAGATCCAACCTTTGGATATACCGGAATGGTAGTGGGAGCACATCACCATGAATTTCATTACGAAGCTGCTGCGTACTCCCAAAGGGTATGATGTTATATGGGTGATTGTTGACCGCTTGACGAAGGGTTCTCACTTCCTACCGATCCGCGAGACATATTCATCTGAGAGGTTGGCTGATCTATTTATCAAGGAAATTGTAACTCGTCATGGTGTGTCGGTGTCTATTGTGTTTGATCGCGACACTCGGTTTACATCACAATTCTGGAAGAAATTCCATGACGCCATGGGGACGAGGTTACACATTAGCATGGCTTACCATCCCCAGACTAATGGTTAGTCAGAAAGGACCATTTAGACATTAGAGGACTGCTTCGGGCATGTGTGATTCATTTTGAGGGAAGTTGGGATGGTCACTTACCATTAGCTGAATTCTCATACAACAACAATTATCATGCCAACATAGGTATGCCACCTTATCAGATGCTATATGATAGGAGATGCAGGACACCCGTTTGTTGGGGTGATATTGGTCAAAAAGAGCTAGGGAGCGTCGAGGTGATCGAGGCTACAACTAAGAAGCTTGAAAAGATCAAGGCCTTCATGAAGGTGGCCAAAGATAAACAGAAGTCGTATGCTGATAAATGACGCAGACCGATTGACATCCAGGTGGGTGACCGGGTTATGTTGAAGGTCTCACCTTGGAAGGGTATCATCCAGTTTCGAAAGTGGGCCAAGTTGATCCCGAGGTACATAGGCCCTTTCCGGATCATTGCTCGAGTAGGAGAGGTGGCGTATAGATTGGAGTTACCAGATGAGTTAAGTGGAATTCACCCAACATTCCATGTATCTCAAGAGAAAGTGCTTGTCAGATGGAGACATGATTGTTCCACTGGAGGATATCGAAGTAGACGAACAACTCAATTATGTGGAGCAACCAGTGGCAATCATCGATCAAAAAGAGAAAAGGCTGAGAAATAAAGTGGTTCCTCTTGTGCGTGTATAGTGGAAGCACAGGAAAAGATCTGAGTCAACGAGGGAGACAGAGGACGAAATGAGACAACATTACCCACGTTTGTTCAAGGAATAACAGGTTTCAGGGACGAAACCTATATAAGGGGGGTGGACTTGTAACACCCGGATATTTTCTTTGAAGTCGACGAAAGAATAAAAAGAAATAAAGTCAAAAGTCGGGGGACCAAACTTGCCAAAACACGAGAAAGTTCAGAAGAGAAGGAGAATAAGAGGGGAGGGCAGCCCACACCCTCCCCACATCTCCAAAATTTCAACAAAGAAAGAAAGAAGAGAGAAAAAGGGAGAAAAGTTCATTCGACTTGGTTCAAGAGAGCAAAATAGTCAGGTAGCGGGTCTAATCGAAGCTCTTCTCATTGTGATCGTTTGTGTGAGTTCTAGGACCCCTCTCTTACACGTTTTTGAATGATTTTAGGGCTGGAACACATCTGAGAATTGGGTTTTGAAGTGTGTGTGTTTGACCGATTTATGTATCTGTGGGTATGTCTATGATTCGTTTGGGTCTTGTGTTTGGGCTTGTGTGTGCTCGAATGGTGTTGGGTATGCATTCCTAAGTTTTAGAATGGTTGATTTGGGCTTAAAATGGGTTTAGATGAGCTTGGAGGTCGAAAATGGCAAGTTGGGTTCGGATGAACTGCATTCTGCATCAGTTAGGGCTAGGCGATCAAATGGAGGCCATACGGCCGATTGGGGTGCGATTGAGCATTGATTCACACAATTGAGGTTCATTCGCACGACTGGGGGTTCATTCGCACGACTGAGAGCCCATTCGCATAAATGCTCATCCGCATTAGTTCCATCTGCTTTAGGTCCATTCGCATGCGACTCATCCGCATTGTGTCCATTCGCATTAGTTTCATTCGCACGATTGGGTGTTCATTCGCATAGGTGTTCATCCGCATTGGTTCAATCGCATGATGTTCAGTCGCAAGGAGGCCATGCGACTGAAGGGGGCTCATACGCCCAAGTAGGGCTGGGAAAACATGTACCCTGAGGAGAGATGCAGATATATCAGGAGGGTAGATGAGTCTGAAAACAAAAGGGATGAGGAGACAAGGGTGAAACATGCTGATGCGGTTAAGAAGAGGAAATGATATGCTAAAGAAAAAGATTATGATTTCGAGGAGGATGTGAATGAGATGGTAAAGGAGGCTAGGGTTGAGAAAGAAAAGAGGTCAAAGAAGAAAGCTGATGAGGGAGAAGTTGAGAGAAGGACTAAACATAAGCATTAAACTTTCATTGAGTCTTCGAGAAGGGAAGAGAGAGCCAGTTTGGATGAGGATGTGATAAGAAAACTCAATGCATCTCTGGCTAACGAGTTAAGCATGATCAAAACCAAATTTAATAATCAAGAGTTAAGGGAAAATCAAAAGGATGAGGTGATCAAAGGAACATCTAAGATGTTGATGGATCAAAACAAGTTGATTAAGAGATTGTTTGAGGAGGTGAATGAGCTGAAGGCTGCAGCCGGCCTGCCCAATCACCTACTCAAGCTGAGTTAAATGATTTGACTGACACTACCAAGTACACATCTTTAATATGGGTACATTTTCCCAAGCAGAAGAGGGTACATCTGAAGTAGCAGCTGATGAAGCAGGAGGATCTGGAGAAAAGGAGGAACCTATGAATGTGGAGAATGCTAAAGAAGTAGTTGACGCTTGTTTTATGAACATGCACTTTGATTTGGAGAAAGATTTGGTTGGAGAAGAGGTGGTAAGAGAGAATCTTGTTGGGAATGTTGAGACAACTGCTGAAAAAAGATTGATTGATGAAGATGAAGATGATGAGCAATTGTTGACTATGATTTTGAACCCGACTATTATAAGGTTGATGAGAGACCTCTAACCTATGTTGCTAAAAAGGGTGATGATGATGGAGATGTGGTTTACATCGAGAAGGAAGATTGGTTTGCTAGGGAGAAAGGGACTGAAGAGATAACTCCCCTATTACAAAAACTAGAAGGGTTAAGTAAATCTGAGGCTGATAAACAGATCATAAGTTGGAAGTATAACCCCGGCCTTAAAATGATTATGATAAAGTGGAGAGGGGGGAGGCATTTCCTAACTCCACAAGAGGAAGGGATTCAAGACCTTGCCTAAGTGGGACTTGAGGAGGCTGGTTGTGCTGCCATTACTTAATGCTCATTTGAGTGAGAGAGCCATGCTACTATTAAAGGAGATCAAGAATGGACTGAATGAAAAATTTGATTCATTTGGGTTCATGAAGGTTCAGTGGAGAAGAACAAAAAAAGACAAGGATTGGGAGACGAGAAAAGGAAAGATTGTGCTAAGGGTTAAACCCCTAAAGATAGTGAACAAGGTCAGATTGTCAGATTCCCTTCCTCAATGATTACAAAACTTTCAGAAGTGGTTTTATGATAACAATACGGGGGAGGCTGCGATCATGGTAAAAGGTGAGGTTGAGTTCAGACTGTTTGATCCTATGGAAGTGTTTGGATTATGTGACGAAGATCTGCTAGTTCTTTGTGAAAATCACATCAAAGTAGGGGTAGGAGAGGAGACAAGGAAAGAAGCCAGTCTGTTCATGATATTGTCTAATAAGATTAGAGGTGTGAGGAAAGAAGTGAAGGAGCTGGCAGAGAAGGTTAGAGCTTAGGATGAATTGGATATGGTGAATCAGTTTGAGGAACCAAGACAGTTTGAGCAATCTAGTTCTCGTCCTGAGGGAGCTAATGAAGCAAGAGGTGACCAGAGTGAATGAGTTGCTGAAGCTCCTAAGGAAGAAGCTGCATGAGCAGATAAAGATGTTGCACCCTGAAAAGCTCATACATGCCAAACCAAAGGGTGATTTGATGATTTCTTTGCTGGAATCCTTTAAGTCCAAGAAGAAATGCAGATGAAGATTCTGCTAAGAAAAAGTACAAAGGTTGTCTTCCTCATTTGTCAATGCGGAAAACATAAAGCAAATACGGACAAGTATTTGTTCTTTCGCATTGACAAATGCGGAAGACTAAAAGTTAATGGGGACAAGACTTTGCTCATCCACATTTGTCAAATGCGGATGACCGAACAAATGACATAATTATTTGTTCATCTGTATTAACCAATGCGGATGACCAACATACTAATGCGGATGATCAAGTGAAGAAATGTTGATCAAGTTAACTCATCCACATTTGTCAATGCGGATGAACAAGCAAAGATGCAGATGAAGACTTAGACTAGTTCTCATGTAATAGTTAAGGGGTAGTTTAGTCATTTTGTAAAAGACATCTTGTCTGACTATAAATAGAATAGATAACCTCATACATGAGGTGACGGTAGATAGACATAGAGAATTTTTGTTGTAATTATTCTCTGTAATTCATCAAGTTTTATATATACAATACAAAAGCATTTATGAGTAATTTTCTTGCATTGAATGTTCTTTGATTGTTTGTTTCTGCCATTCAATCACTGACTTGATTACCATATTCGATTCACAGTAAGAATCTCAATCTTACTGAACCCAGTCAATTGGTATCAGAGCTTTGGCTCTCGATTCTCTTTCAGATCTACGCAAGAACTAAATAGAATTCGATTGATCTGGTAATCAAGTTGCTGGTAGAGTATATCATCATCTCTACTTAGCAAACAGCAGAAAATACTCCTGTCAACACATTCTTACCAAAATACTCCCAACAGCAAGAAACTCACTACAATCACAGATCTGTTTCTGAAATCCATTTGAACAGTTTAGACAAGTTGGACTAATCAATCCTAAAAATCATCTAAATCAATATTTATAGCACTTAAACACTTAGTTAAAATGGATTCTAACAGTTACTTAGAACTTGGTCATACACCTAAACCTCCTATGCTTAAACACAAATCTGAGTTTAAACAATGGAAAATCAGTTTAGAAATTACATCACAGGCGTAGATCCTGGTTTCTAGATCTCAACAGTCAACAACTTCATAAGTAAATTCACTCAAAGACTTTTCTTCATAACATGGAACATCAAGTCAGACACATTAACTTTTGATTAAGTTCAAAGTTAATGCAGTTAAGTGCATTGGTTAATGCGGGTGAAGGTAACCCATGCATTTAACCAATGCGAGTATCTTTTTATTCCAAAGAGAAACTAATGTGGACAAAGATTGTACTCTACCGCATTAGTGTGTTAAGTAAATGTCAGTTTTACTCTACCGCATTTGCTATAGTAGAAAAATGGTGATCAACATCTCTCTCTCGCATTTGCTACAGTGCAATGCTGACCAAGTGTTGTCAACCGCATTCGTTGCAGTCGCACAAATGCTGATTGACTTTGTTCTATCACATTTGTCACAGTGTACAAATACGGATAGGATGAAACAAGTAATAACACTACCGCATTTGCTACAGTGTGTTAATGCTGATGAACAAAATCACAAGTTATTCTTCCGCATTTACTACAGTATAGAAATGCGGATAGTCAATGTTTTCAAATTTTAACTTCCGCATTTGCAACAGTAGACAAATGCGGATAGTCAATGATTATCAAAGTTTAACTTCCGCATTTACAATAGTGACCAAATGCAGATAGTCAAAGTCCAAATTTTGTCTTTCGTATTTGCTACAGTTAACAAATAAGGATGACCAAAAGTCAAAAATTTACCATTCCGCATTTGATACAGTGGTGACCGCATTTGTCTAAAACTTGTAAAATCTCGTGAAAGCTATTATTTGACTATTTAAAGGAATTTAAATGGGTCATTTAATACTTTTCAAATTTGAGAGACTTTATAGTGAGACGAGCACAAATACACAGTACACCATCTTCGATCATCTTCATCATAAACAACCAAATATTTTTGTATGATTCCACTCAACCTGTTCTTGTCATTGATTCTTAACCTACAGTTGCATCGAAAAACAAGGTGAAATTTCCAAAAATTTCATCAAGACCCAACTTTCGGACTGTTAAACCTAAATCAAACAATGAACCGAATGATAATGAAGAACACAAAAACTCAAGCTATTGATTTAATATAATACACCTTTTCGACTTCAATGAACATGCAAATCAGTAGAAATTTTACTCATCATGAAAATCTTCATAATCATATTTGGTGTAAAAACAGAGCATGATGAACAAAGAAAATGTGTAACAAATCAATGAAATAACTTCTAATAAATGGTCCAATCATAGAAACTTTGATTGTTGAACAACAAATGACACAGTAATGTCAAAAGTTCATTTGTGACCATTTAACGTCAAACTGATAAATGACACTCATGAATTTTCATTAAAACTGACAAACATGTCTTGTATGCAGATCATATGGAAAATCTTTCATGGAGCAAGCTCCATAATGTCGACAGTTATTTAAACCCTCATGTACCAGAAGCTGAGGGACTTAGAGATATCACTAGATTCATCTCTACTACTAGGGTAGCTTATGCTATCATTGTTAGACCAACCATCTGAACTTCATACAATCTTTCTGGAACTCAGCTGAAGTTATTAAAGAAGATGGTGCTAGAACTCTAGTTGGAAGAGTTAACAATGATCATACTCTAAGCATCACTGAAGACACTATTAGAAATGCTTGCACTTTGGTGATGATGCTAATGCACCTTTAGAGCTGGATGATGATGAAATAACCATATTCTTTGCTGAAATTGGTTATGAAGGAGGATATGAAGCTAAACAAATTGTTAAAGGATTAGTTGATCTACCTTGGAGATTCCTAATTCACATGTTTCAGCACTGCCTATCCAAGATAAAGACAGGATGGAATGAAATTCCAGTCACCACATCCTCAGTAATTTGTGCTCTCTACTCTAACATGCCATTCAATATGTCTGCCTATGTTTTCCATCACCTGATTTCAAATATTCAAGAAGGGAGAAGATACAAGTTCTTGATGTATCCAAGATTTATTGAGTGCCTGATGAATGAATCATTCCCTCATATTGCTAATGAGGGACCAATGCTTGATATTCCTCATTATGATGCAAGATCTTATAAATACATTAAGAAGAGAGATCCAAGAAACTTCTATAGTGGGGCTCACTCACCTCTTCTTCCATGGATGATTCAGCAGATAAATCAAGAAGTTCAAGCACAAGAACAAGTTGCTACACAACCATCACCACAACCATCACCACAACCAACACCACAACCATCACCACAACCAACACCACAACCATCACCACAACTAACACGACAACCATCACCACAACCATCACCATTATCAACACCACAACCATCACCACAACCGACACCACAACCAACACCACAACCAACGCCACAACCAACACCACAACCAACACCACAACCATCACCAATATCACCACATCATTACTCTCCAATATCACCACCTCATCAATCTCCAATATCACCACCTCATCAATCTCCAATATTACCATCTTATCAATAACCAACATCACCATACCAACCTTTGCCCACCCATGATTACCCTGCTGAATTTGGATGATCAACTAGTGATTCCAAAGCATCCAAATCATCTTCAGATGAGGAGGATAACCATGCTCAAATGCCTATAATGAAAGCAACTTCTCACACTGCTCCCTTAGAGAGCTTTGCTGAATCCAATGTAAACAGGCCCGATGAAAAAGATGAACTGATATCTGAACTCCTACAAAAGTTGGAAAGGATGGAAAGGATTTTAAATAGGAGAGCTAGAATCATTGATGATAGGATTCTAGAGCTTGATGAAAAGGAGAATGATTTAAAAGAGCTTAAAGAAAAACATGAAGCTGAAAAGAAGGAGAAAGAGAAAGAAATTGAAAACTTAAAGCTGCACTCAATCATTCAAGAGAAGAAAAAAGTGGACATGTTGAGACTCTTGCCATTCAAACCATAGGAATGGAAGAACAAGAGAAAATTATTGAAGAACAAGCTGAAATCATCTCTAATCTTGAAAATGAAATTCATAGCCAAAACAAAAGGATCTCTAAACTTGAGCTTATAATTGAGATTCAAAGAAGTGCTATGGCTGATGGAAGGAAAGATAAACAAGAAAAGGTTGATAATGATGAGACACCCTTGCAACTTGGGAATATTATGAAAATGAAATTCATAGCCAAAAAAAAGGATCTCTACTAAGCACTTTCTCTCGAGCAATGATCCGGAAAGGGCCTATGTACCTCGGGCTCAACTTTGTCCGCTTTCGAAACTGGATGATACCTTTCCAAGGTGAGACCTTCAACATAACCTTGTCACCCACGTGGAACTCAATCGTTCTGCGTCGTTTATTAGCATAGGCCCTTTCCAGAATCATTGCTCGAGAGAAAGTGCTTAGTAGAGATCCTTTTGTTTTGGCTATGAATTTCATTTTCATAATATTCCCAAGTTGCAAGGGTGTCTCATCATTATGAAATTCATAGCCAAAACAAAAATAAGACACCCTTGCAACTTAGGAATATTATGAAACATGAGGTGGATGTAAGGGGAGCTTACTGATTCATAGAGATGGTCTTTCTAAAATTTCTACTTGGAGCCTATTTCACTGAAGAAGTTACCAATGGAAGCCATCTACAACATGAGCAAAATGAAGATACATGTGCTTAGTAGAGACAGGATGCCAGAAGCAATAGATTTTGTGAACATGATCAAAGCTATCCTGGATCCAACTAAAGATGCATTCTTATTACCTCCAGAAGACCCATCAGAATCCTCACAACATCAATCACCTACCAAAGATTGAAGAAAACTAGGTTGTATAATCCTTAGGGGGAGTATTTTTGCACCATGAGAGGATCATACATGTCAACTCAATGGGTGATTTGATGATTGCTTTGCTGGAATCCCTTTAAGTCCAAGAAGAAATGTAGATGAAGATTCTGCTAAGAAAAAGAACAAAGGTTGTCTTCTGCATTTGTCAATGCAGAAGACATAAAGCAAATACGGACAAGTATTTCTTCTTTCGCATTGACTAATGCGGAAGACTAAAAGTTAATGCTGACAAGACTTTGCTCATCCACATTTGTCAAATGCGGATGACCAAAAAAATGCGCATAAGTATTTGTTCATCCGCATTAACTAATGCGGATGAACAACATACGAATGCGGATGATCAAGTGAAGAAATCCTGATCAAGTTAACTAATCCGCATTTGTCAATGCGGATGAACAAGCAAAGATGCGGATGAAGACTTAGACTAGTTCTCATGTAATAGTTCAGTGGTAGTTTAGTCATTTTGTAAAAGGCATCTTGTGTGCCTATAAATTGAATAGATAACCTCGTACATGAGATGACGGTAGATAGACATAGAGAATTTTTGTTGTAATTATTCTTTGTAATTCATCAACTTTCATATATACAATACAAAAGCATTTGTGAGTAATTTTCTTGCATTGAATGTTCTTTGATTGTTTGTTTCCGCCATTCAATCACTGACTTGATTACCATATTCGATTCATAGTAAGAATATCAATCTTACTCAACCTAGTCAAAAGACACATTAGATACAGTAGGAGAGAGTGGAGCTGACTAGACAAATCAAGAAAAGTGAAGGCGGTGAGATCTAACCTAGGGGAAGTATTGAAGATCATGTATAGATTGGAGTCACCTTAGATTAGATTTTATTTATATTACTTTATAATAGGTTTAATGTTAGTTTACTTTTATATGTTGTTTATTTTGTTTAGTTTTATGGTTTAGCGAAGCTATGATCGAAACTGTACTTTTGCTCATAGTCAGCAACCTAGTTCACCCAGCGAAACTCTTGTTTTTGTCGGACGAAACTATAGTTTTGGCAGCACAATTATGCTGACAATGAAATTGTCTGCAAAACTAGGACTGCTATATATAGATTTGATCATTTTTATTGTTGGGCATCTTTGCAAGAACCCTAATCGTTTATCATTGTTGCAAAAGCCTTTTGTAAGCAGTTACTCACTGAAATATACTGGGGCTTTATTATTATTAATGGTATTGATCATTATTGTTCTTAGTTGTTTACTTTGAGATTGTTCCTATTATAACTCATCTTTGTAATATCAACATTGTATTTGATATTGAATGAATCAACAACTCAATTGTACTGCAAATAGATCAAATGGACCAACATTAAAAAAAAGTCATCTAGCCGTTATTTAAATATGTGTTAATTTGGTTATATATATGCGTAATACTGGATTACACATATGTATATCCGATATTACACATATGTAAAATGAATTTCATAAAAAAACGAGAAATTTTTTATTTTTATATAATTTTTTTTTTAAAAGGGGAAATTAGGGGAACATTTTTGTGTTTTTATTTTTATGTTATTTTTCGATTTATAATTTTTTAAATATGTTTTTGTTAATTATAATGTTTCCATTAAAAACTAGTACTTGAAATTGGTTTCTAGAGTTCTCATTTAATTTCAACCCTACACACACACACACACACACATATATATATATATGTATATATTTATATACATGTATATATCTATATATATTTATATATATATACATGTATATATATACATATATATATACATATATATACATGTATATATATATATATATACACACATGTATATAATATATACACATGTATATATATACATGTTGTTGGACTAAAAGAACAAATGAGCCAGATCAGAAAAATCTTTAAGTCCCACAGACATCAAAACAACTGAAGTGATCTACAACAGCTGAAGACAAAGTCTGAAGACAACTGCTGAAGACAAAGTCTGAAGACAACTGCTGAAGACAAAGTCTAAAGACAACAGCTGAAGACAAAGTCTAAAGACAACAACTGAAGACAAAGTCTACAGACAACTGCTGAAGACAAAGTCTGAAGATCAAGTTCACAGAAGTTGTCACAAGAGCTGAAGTAGTTCTCTTCAGTAGTTATGATAGTTTACATTTCAGTTGTTTGTAATCAGTAGTTTTATATTATGTAAAATATCTGAAGTTCTTACACTTGAGATGTTATAACTTTAGTAGTTGTAATGCTAGCTTATACTTAGCTTTTTGTGAAGGTGTCCTCAGTTGTTGTGGACATGTTCCGTAGTTTCGTTTACTTTCAGTTGTTTATATAAATCAGTTAGATGTCACTATCAAGTGACGTCAGCTGATGTCACATTCCTTATAAAAGGAATGTTGACCTAATTTCCCTGTACGGGAAGCTTGTGCATGAATGAAAACATTCTTTTTGCAGAAAACTCTCTCTCTATAACCGTTACTGTTTGATTGAATATTAATATTATTCTTGCTATAATTTCGTCTAATTCGTGTGCTATTCCGCTGCAAATTCTAATCTAATTGATCAAACTAGATCTTGATCCCTTCACATGTATATATATATACACACACACACATGCATTACATCATGTTCATTTTATATCCAAATCCTAAAACTTATAGCGAGTTACATTATATTGCAATACATAGAAACCAACAAAGATAAAACCTAATAAAAAGACAAATATTGCAGCAAGTATTTGAAAGTTCAATAGTTTACTTCCAAATATGCAATTAGTCTTCTTGGCTAGAGTCAATGATTAGAAAGTTAAACATAATCTATCTAAGAAAGACATCCATCACCAATTGCATATAACAAATGTGACTTGTTTGAGATAAAATAACCATTAAATTAACAAAAAATATGACCGATCAAGTCTTTTACACAAATTCAACGAGCACACCACACAAATAATTATTGCAAAAATTATTGAGTTTCCCCTTCTATACGTTTCATTCTACACGCATCGACATAATATAATAATTCATTTGCAATTGTTAATACCAATTATCAAGGTAATCATATAATATAAACTCATTTTCAAAAGTTTATGATTCTCAATTTTTCATCAATTTATAGAAAACTCAATTAAAACACAAATTTTACATGAAAAAGATGTTCTCACTTATAGATCTAAAATATCAAAAAACATAAAAACCTAATTCCACCTTTGGAAAACCAATCTTGTATCATATTTATGCTTTCGAACAATAAACATGCCTATCTCAAGGGTAAATTCATGGAATTGTGTCGACTCACGGGTGGTTGACTAGTGGTGTTTTTGTTGATCTATTAGCAGGGTGCTGGTAGATTCAACCAATCATGAACAGTTTTATTGTCACTTTCACATATTTAACCGTCATAATATGAGAGCCAAAAACGAATTTCCATGCGAATGGGTTAAACAACCAAAATTGCCAAAATCAAACAAGAGTCGAACAAATCTGCCCATAGTGGTTATAAAAGCTAGAGATGTTCATCATAGATTCTTCATCTTCAATCCATTGTTGATTTGTTATTTAATCTTCATTTTAGGGATAAAGAGATAGATGGAGAGATGATGAGGCATATGCTTTTGAGAATAAATTTGAATGTGTCGACGGATGATATTAACTCATTATGTAAAGAAAAATGCCAAAAAGCACAAAAAAACTATTATACCCTTAGTTCATCTCAACCATTCCTCTCAAATTTGATAAATTTATATTAAATCAATGGTCATGATAAAGTTATTGGGTTCTTACAACTATTAAAAGTTCTCACATGATGTCATTTATTTGATGATTAAAAATGAATATGCTAAATAGGAGCATCTATGGCGTTGGTGTGAATACAAATCAAATCAACTAGATTCAATGGCTTGTGTTTTGGAATGCGAAAATGGTTGGTTTCCATTCTAGTATCTTGAGGTGGGAATAGATGGTAACATGAACCGAATAAAATAGTGGGATACTAGTAATGACTCCTTCAAGAGGTTATTGGCACTTGGAAATGGTAACTCTCTGTCCAAGGGTGGTAAGTCGACCATAAATAAATATGTTCTTTCATGTCTACCAACGTATATTTTTCTCCTTATACCGGGGAAAAAAGAAATCCTTGATGAGCTTGAAAGATCATGAAGTACTTTCTATGATGTGGGCAGAAGTGATTTAAAGAAATTTATTGGATTAAGTGGCACCATATGATTAAGTAAAAAGAGTCACGGGTTTGGGATTAAGTCAAGAAAATGATGTTCAATGCCATCTAAAAAGGATATTTCAGGCCCATGGAAAGTTATTATAAAAGTTTGCAATGAGTTGAAAGATATAATATAAATCCTTTATCGTCGATACATGCAGACATTGGGTAAGCCAATTCGGTATCATTTAAGTTGGATCACTAGGTTAGAGATGACCCATTATGCCTAATGCTTTTATAATTTATAGTTTACCACAGATGTGAAAGACACAAGGGTGGCATATTACTATAAAACATCAACTTACTTGGAGAGTGCTTATGGGGATGGAGGGTTAATCATAGCTAAGGACCATAAAAGAGTGCATGAAAGTGGTTATATCCTTTGGATTGCCAAACTTTCATAAAAAGAGTGCATGAAAGTGGTTATAACGAATGAACCTTTGATAATTTAAAGTTACCACATATGTCAAAGACACATGAGTGGAATTGAAAATATGAATCCCATTTAGACTTCAAACCGACCA
This sequence comes from Flaveria trinervia, assembly GCA_025506515.1. Taxonomy (NCBI): domain Eukaryota; kingdom Viridiplantae; phylum Streptophyta; class Magnoliopsida; order Asterales; family Asteraceae; genus Flaveria; species Flaveria trinervia. Next base: position 30,021,991 of record CM046445.1, on the reverse strand, counting down.
CTTGAAACAACTCGGTGCCTGTTCAATTTAACACTTACCTTGGCGGGCAAATCTTGAAACGATTCCAACCCTCGATGCTTTATCAAGAAGAGGGGTTACCATTCCACTTACCTTCTTGTGGGGAGTATGAGAGGTTAAATAATTATATTGTCCTGGTATGGAATGAAGTAAACTATCTACTTTCAAATGTCATAAAATAATATATATATATATATATATATATATATATATATATATATATATATATATAGGTAGGATCCAATGCAAACTAGCATTAAGTTGAAAATCATGTAAACCAAAATCTAACCATTGATTACTTAGATCAATGTTTAATATTATTTAGGCATGGATGTGGTGCCTATTTGGCCTATGTAAACGATGTGGACACGCCAACACCACAACTGTCTGATGTACCAGTTGTGTGTAACTTTCCGAATGTGTTCCGAGAAGATTTACCAGGAGTGCCACCAAACAGAGAGATCGAGTTTCAGATTATTCTGATACCGGGTGCCCAACCTATTCCCAAGGCACCCTATCAATTGGCTCTGATGGAAATGAAAGAGTTGATGGAGCATTTGCAAGAGCTTCTTTATAAAGGAATCATCAGACCGAGTATCTCCCTTTGGGGTGCTCCGATCCTGTTTGTGAATAAGAAAGACGGTAGTTTGAGGATGCGTATCAACTACCGTGAGCTGAATAAGTTGACAGTGAAAAATCGGTACCCCTTACCGAGAATTGATGAGCTATTTGATTAGCTTCAGGGTGCCAGTTGGTTCTTGAGGATAGACCTTAGATCGGGCTACCATCAGTTGAAGGTGAAGGAGCAGGACATCCCTAAAACAACTTTCTGCACACGTTATGGTCAGTACGAGTTTCTTGTCATGTCTTTTGGTTTGACCAATGCGCCAGTTGCTTTTATGGATCTGATGAATCAGGTGTGTCGGCAGATCTTGGATAAATTAGTGATTTGTTTTTTTTATGATATCCTGATTGATTCGAAGAGTGAGATTGAGCATGTGGGTCACATTCGGTAGGTTTTGGAGATGTTGAGAAAGGAGAAGTTGTACGCTAAGTTCTCCAAGTGCGCGTTCTGGTTGCGCGAGGTTCAATTCTTGGGTCATGTGATGAATCCTGACGGGACTATGGTGGACCCGGCAAAGGTGGAGGCGGTGATGCAATGGTAGTCTCCATAGACGCTATCCGAGATTCATAGTTTCTTGGGTTTGGCCGGTTACTATAGAAGATTCATTCAAGACTTCTCCAAGATCGCTTCTCCACTAACTAAGTTGACCCGAAAAGATGTAAAGTTTGTATGGGGTTAAGCTCAGGAGAAGGCGTTCGAAGAATTGAATGCGAGGTGTTGTCAAGCTCCTGTTCTGTAATTACCCGATGGAAATGAAGATCTGGTGGTTTATTCTAATGCTTCGTACACGAGGTTGGGGTGTGTGTTAATGCAGAGAAGAAAAGTGATAACCTATGCATCCTGATAGTTGAAGGTTGTTGAGGTCAACCATCCTACTCATGACTTGGAGCTAGCAGCCGTGGTCTTTGCACTAAAGATTTGGAGGCACTATCTTTACGGAGCGAAGTGCACCATCTTCATTGACCACAAGAGCCTGAAGTACCTGTTTGAGCAGAAAGATGTGAACATGAGGCAGAGGCGATGATTGGAGCTTATAAAGGACTATGATTGGGAGATCCATTACCATCGGGCAAAGCCAATGTGGTGCCTGATGCACTTAGCCGAAAGAAGAGGCCGTAGCCGATTCGTGTGAAGGCGTATCAGCTAATCTTGACCTCTGAAGTGATGAAGCAAGTTAAAGAGTGTCAAGATGAGGTATTGAAGGAACATCATCTTAATGCAGAAAGAATGAGAGGTCTGGTTGAGGAATTGGGTGAAAATACACTTCGTGTTAAAACCCAATTTGGACGGGTGTGGATTTCTCGTTTTGGGGATCTACAAGTGAAGATTTTGGATGAAGCTCACAAGACACGATACTCCATTCATCCAGGTGCCACAAAGATGTATCAAGACATGAAGAAGGATTATTGGTGGCCGGGTATGAAATGAGACGTAGTAGAATATGTGGGTAACTGCCTTACTTGTCTACAGGTGAAGGCCGAGCATCGGAAGCCGTATGGGAAGATCCAACCTTTGGATATACCATAATGGAAGTGGGAGCACATCACCATGGATTTCATTACGAAGCTGCCGTGTACTCCGAAAGGGTATGATGTTATATGGGTGATTGTTGACCCCTTGACGAAGAGTGCTCACTTCTTACCGATCCGCGAGACATATTCATCTGAGAGGTTGGCTAATCTGTTTATCAAGGAAATTGTTACTCGTCATGGTGTGCCGGTGTCTATTGTGTCTCATTGCAACACTCGGTTTACATCCAAATTCTGGAAGAAATTCCACGATCCCTTGGGGACGAGGTTAAACATTAGCATGGCTTACCATCTCTAGACTGATGGTCAGTCAGAAAGGACCATTTAGACATTAGAGGACATGCTTCGGGCATGTGTGATTGATTTTGGGGGAAGTTGGGAGGCCACTTACCGTTAGCTGAATTCTCATACAACAACAATTATCACGCCAGCATAGGTATGCCACCTTATGAGATGCTATACCGTAGGAGATGCAGGACACCCGTTTATTAGGGTGATATTGGTCAAAAAGAACTAGGGAGCGTGGAGTTGATGGAGGCTACAACTGAGAAGCTTGAAAAGATCAAGGCCTTTATGAAGGCAGCCAAAGATAAACAGAAGTCATATGCTGATAAACGACGCAGACCGATTGAGTTCCAGGTGGGTGACCGGGTTATGTTGAAGGTCTCACCTTGGAGTTACTAGATGAGTTAAGTGGAATTCACCCAACATTCCATGTATCTCAAGAGAAAGTGCTTGGCAGATAGAGACATGATTGTTCCACTAGAGGATATCGAAGTAGACGAACGGCTCAATTATGTGGAGCAACCAGTGGCAATCATCGATCAAAAAGAGAAAAAGGCTGAGAAATAAAGTGGTTCCTCTTGTGCATGTACAGTGGAAGCATAGGAAAGGATCCGAGTCAACGTGGGAGACTGAGGACAAAATGAGACAACATTACCCACGTTTGTTCGAGGAATAACAGGTTTCGGTGACGAAACCTATATAAGGGGGGTGGACTTGTAACACCCGAATATTTTCTTTAAAGCCGACGAAAGAAGAAAAAAAAGAAATTCCAAAGTCGGGGGACCAAACTTGCCAAAACGCGAGAAAGTTTAGAAGAGAAGGAGAATAAGAGGGTAGGGCAGCCCACACCCTCCCCACATCTCCAAAATTTCAGCAAAGAAAGAAAGAATAGAGAAAAAGGGAGAAAAGTTCGTTCGAGTTGGTTCAAGAGAGCAAAATAGTCGGGTAGCGGGTCTAATCGAAGCTCTTCTCATTGTGATCATTTGTGTGAGTTCTAGGACCCCACTCTTACACGTTTTTAAATGATTTTAGGGCTGGAACACATCTAAAAATCGGGTTTTGAAGTGTTTGTGTTTAACCGGTTTATGTATGTGTGGGTATGTGTATGATTCATTTGGGTCTTGTGTTTGGGCTTGTGTGTGCTTGAATGGTGTTGTGGTATGCATTCCTAAGTTTAGGATGGTTGATTTGGGTTTAAAATGGGTTTAGATGAGCTTGGAGGTCGAAAATGGCACATTGGGTTCGGGGTGAACTACATTCTGCATCAGTTAGGGCTAGGCGACCAAATGGAGGCCATACGGCCGATTGGGGTGTGATTGAGCGTTCATTCGCACAATTGAGATTCATTCGCACGACTAAGGGTTCATTCGCACGACTGAGGGTTCATTCGCACGACTGAGAGCCCATTCGCATGACTGAGAGCCCATTCGCATAAATGGTCATCCGCATTAGTTCCATCCGCTTTAGGTCCATTCGCATGGGACTCATCCGTATTGAGTCCATTCGCATTAGTTTCATTCGCATGATTGGGTGTTCATTCGCATAGGTGTTCATCTGCATTAGTTCAATCGCATGATGTTCGGTCGCCTCGAGGCCATGAGACTAAAGGGGGCCCATAAACCCAAGTAAGGCTGGTCTACCCGAGGGAAGTGTAGTTTAATTACTTACTTTTAGGGGAAAGTGTAGATGTAATTTTGACGTGGGAGGTTCCCGTAAGTTCATGTAAGATGACTTTTGAGGTCATAGACGCTACGATGGGCATGATGATGTATGATGTTCCATGTTTATGCATGATGCATGTTATGTATGTATGTATGATGCCCTGTATGATGATGTTGATGATTGTGTATGTGATGTTCCATATTATGATGTATTTTTATCTTTCCCATGACTTTACGTTGAATGTTAATGAATGAATGAAAGCATTATGTAAGGTAAAGTGAAAGATAAAAAAAGAGGAACATGAAGGAAGAATGCATGCATTAATAAATGATGAAAGTAATGAAAGTCTTGCAAGGCATGTATGTCGGGACACGCCATTAAAAGGTGTTAGCCCAATGGTGTGCGGGTTCGCTACCCCGGGAGGATGCACATTGGGGTCTTTCTTTGTGATTGACAATTTCTATGGAACCATTGTTGCTTGCCTTAGGTACTATGGCCAGAGGTGTTGGGCACCGTGAATGAAGGTCTATGATAGGCTTAGGTCCAGTACCATGAGGATGAAGGGCATAGCACATGTCAATGGTATACCTGAGCTTTATCTTAGGTACTGTGGCCAGAGGTGCTATGCATCGTGAATGAAGGTCTATGATAGGCTTAGGCCCAGTACCATGAGCATGAAGAGTAAAGTTCATGGTTTTGACGAAAGGAAAAGATGTAATGATGAAATAACGAATAATGAAGATAATAATGATATTATCTATGTGTATGTATGTTGTGTGGTCGCATACGAAAGTAACGAATGGTTTTATAATCGAAGTAAAGTATGTTTTATTTTAAAACTAGAACTCACTCAGCAATGCTGACTTTGATGTGTTTCTAGTTGGTAGGTAATGATTGCTGAGGATGGCACGGGGCGGCTACTCAGCTCTTTTGGATGACATCCATTTATATAATGCTTTTGTGATGTAATGCAATGATGTATTTTGTGACCGGTTAACGACGTATTATTTTGCAAAAGCTTTATAATGAAATGCAATGTATATTTTGGTAATTCCGCTACGATGTTTTATCAAAAGCAAATGTATTTATATGTTTTAAGTGCGATGATCGACCAACTGTAAGCGTCCCGGGAACGGGTCCTTACAAACTTATTAACCCATTTCGTTGGTCCCCTAACGATTCTTACGATATGTTAATCAATACTTACATCATTAAACTTCATTTAGAAATATCCTTGACACGGATTATCATTTATGAAAAAAATTATATTTATTAATTTAATTTGATTTCTTGTTGAATGTGGAATATTTAAATATGTATGGGTGTTGAGAATATGGTACATATATGAAGTAGAATGTTGCTTAGTATATGGTTTTGTGGATAAATTGGTACTTATATGAACTACATTTATTTTTAATATACAATGTTAACATATGTAAGGTTTGAGAAAAAAATAGGAAAGATATATGAAATCAAAATGAAAGTGCAATTTAAATGATTTAGTATTCAACTCTTACATAAAGGAACTGTTTTAAATAAGGAAATAGTTGATATAGCCTATGCATCATATTATTACCCAATGTATAAGTAGTTACAGTATGTACAAAAATGTATTATTAATATGCATCTAGTTGTATTTGGGGAACAATAATTACATTGTATATGTAATTTGACTTGTTATTCATATATGTATTTGTATTATTATTAAGTACATATATATAAGGGTAAATAAATATGATATGTTTGTTTGGTGTATAAATGTATTATATGGTGATTTTGCTAGTATGATATGTGATGAATTAAGAATATGAATTACGACTGTGAATGAAAATTATTTTATACGGTACATCTGTATTCCTTTTCACTGTCTATTCATTGTGATATAAATCATAGATTTTGTAAATTATAAAGTACATATGTAGTAGTAAATAAATATGATATGTTTGTTTGGTGTATAAATGTAATATTTGATACTTTTGCTCATATGATATGTGATGCATTAAGAATATGAATTACGTCTGTGAATGACAATTATTTTATACGGTAAATGTGTACTTGTTTTACTGTCCGTTCAATTTGATATAAATCATAGCTTTGTACGTGGATTGCGTAACATGTCCGTCGATGGAAAAGGATAAAGAGTTACAACCTCTTGCTTTCTGGATGATGGAAAACCTAAAAAAAGAGAAGAACAAGAGTTGATAGGCTCTGGAGGTTTTAGATTAGGAGATGTAAGAGATTAGTTTTCAAAAGAGAAGATTAGAAAATGAAGAAAGAAAGATGGGAAATGAAAGAAATATTAAAATAATATTGGAAAAGAAACTTACCAATATTTCCTATCCGATGATGCTTTTGATATTACCAGATTGAGGTATGGACTCAAATTCAAGTTATGCTAATGTGGTGTGTATATATATATATATATATATATATAATATATATATATATGTATGTATATATATATATATGTATGTATATGTGTAATATATATATATATGTGTGTGTGTGGTATATATATATATATATAAATGTGTAACTGTGATATTTTAGCATGAACAAAAATATATTATTGTTGCAGGAAAATATAGAACTTCTTGATAAATGTTATTCAATTAACAATGAGGTAAAGAAGAAATGTGAAAAAGCAATCAAAGGAGCATTGAAGTTGTTCCCTGATAATAAGAATGTGATTGCTTATCAAGAAATGTGGTAGACAATACTGTAGCAAAATCAAAAGAACAAGAAACACTAAATCATGATGATATCCCAATACATCATGCTGAGGCTTGGACGCAAGTAGTGGTAGAAGAAGTTCTGATATTGTTGAATTACAGTCAGCTAGAAAGTGTTCTAGTATGAAAATAAATCATGATCCAAAAGACTACTCAACCTACAGTCTTGGTCTAACACAAGAGAAGAAAAGTTCCAAGGACCCATAAATAAACCTGTTATACACAGAAAAATTTTTATGAGCAACCTTACTGGAACGACATCAAAAGGAAAGGGGAAACGAGTTAAACAACCATCCTCCTTAATGTGTCCCCATACATCGATAGACAAATAGATATGAAAAAAAGGGGTAACAAAAGAAGAAATGAAGATATGGAAATATTTGATGACCGGGTCAATTGATGAGAAGTAAGTTTTTGTTTTATAAATTAAGTCATGCTCGTTGTGTTGATTATGTATATTAATTGTGTTATTTAACTATATCCAGGAAATTAAAAGAATTGCAAAATGCATGTGCGGGATGGAGTGCGGGATTTGAGTTGAGTAAAGAGTAAGATTCTCATCTCAAGCTTGGGAAAATAATAATACATCGATTGATTAAAATTAATAACATTAATAAATTTATTATCACAGGAGTGAGCTTGAGCTCAGAGATTCCGCAAGAACCTTCAGGTGATATATTAACGTTGCGAAAATATATGCACATATGCGTTATAATATATGTTCCATTCATTTTATGTCTACCAAAATATATATTTTATGATATACATGAGGAACATATATGAACTACGTTTAATTCAAATATCATGTACCTTTGAAATTGGAAATTTACATATGTGGATCATATAGGTGATACACATAATTTTATATATTTATTTCACAAAAATAACTTAAACAAACATGTTCATCATATATGACCAACTTTGTTAAATTCATATACTTTATTTGCATAAAAAGATGATTTCATATGTGTATTTCATATGTGTGTAATTAACAAATGCCACGTGTTACATATATGTATTTAAATTTTGAATCTTTTCCCCGCATATACATATGCATACATACATGTTTGAACTATGCTTTGACTACATATCAAGATGCTTTGGAATATGCTTTCATATACATGTTTTATTCATTTCGTATAGTTTCTCTTAGTTTTTAGATGTTTTCATAAATGTATTGAATGCGTTCGTGTTTAACAAATGAGTCATGGTAAATATATGTATTTACATGTATATGTTTCTCTTCACATAAATATTCTTTTCATATATGAACTATGTTAATGTTGAGTAGTTTCACTTCTTATGTAGATAGTTTCATACATGTACAACATACGTGTGTTGTTAACAAATGATGTATGGTACATATATGTACTTAAATTTGTATAAATTGTATGCATATAAAGATGTTTTCATACATGTATGAACTATGTTTGATGTGCATATAAAGATGCATTCATATGTGATTTCATATATAAACTATGTTAAGTTTGAATATTTTCCTATGCATAAAGATGATTTCACACATGTATTGCATACGTTTGTGTTTCACAAAGGCCTCATGGTACATATATGTATTCAAAAAGTTTTAACAATTTCATGTTATTAAATAGATCGTATGTATAAGGTGTTTATAAGACTATAATGTTTTTGCAGTATACCAATATTTGCCACTAAGAATTATGGTGGAACAACATTGTACCATCTTGTTAGCCTAACACCTAGGCAACAAATATATAATGATGTGATTGATTGCTGGGCAAAAGTGTTAAACCATGATGAGAAAATTAGAAGCCCAAGCTCACCTTATCGTATATTCAGCGGGATTAATCCATTTGTAAGCATATTTGTTATTTTGAATAATGTGTTACATATATGAACAACCTAACATAACTACTCTTACAATGTGAATGAGGTATTTAATATTAAAGAATATGTCATCTAATAACCTGTGTGACATTGTTATATTATTTTAACAGCTTGGGTGGATAATTGATAGCATGATAGAAACTGATGAGGAACGTTTAACCCATTTTAAGTAAAACTTCGATCAAGAGTCAAAAAGGAAGATATGAAATGCTATGATAGTGTTTTAAGGGTGACTATAACCTAATTTGTTTTAATTAATTTTGTTCTTTGTAAATTTAAGAAGTGTAATAGATTGGACTATGTTATCTACAATCTTTTGAAATTTGACAAATTCTTGTTGAAGATGATACATTATGTTGTTCAAGCTATGAATATGTTTGGTTGTTGTGTTATCTTACTTAATACATAGTTCCAAATTTATACATGATGATACAAGTGGTACACATATGAAGTGCGATGTTACATATATATATATATATATAAGTATTGATTTTTAATTTGTTCTGTTTGTATCCAAAAATAAGTATTGATTTTTAATTGTTCAGTTTGTTTCGAGAAGCACCATTGTATGCAAAAATTAAAAAATGACATATTAAGTAATGTTACATATATGAACAAAGAACTGTTGTTTAACAAATGTCCAATTTATATATACATACCATTCTTTAATGATAATTATTGACTTATATACGCCGAGTCTTCAATTAGTAGAAGTAGATGGTTCATATATGCACACATTCATTAATAATTATACTTTATCATAAAATTGTAAATTATAACCAATACATAAGAGGCTCGAATAAAAATGTATGTAAATTTATAAAATGTGCGTAGTTTTAAAAAAAATGACATGGACTAACTTACAAGTATTAATAAATCAAGAACAAATTAAAATACTATTATGGTTCATCCTCTTTGGAATGATCTTGATCTTTCCCATCATCACTATCATCCTCTATCGAATTGTAATCTCATGATTTATCCGATTATTCAGCATCTTCTTGTATGATTTCTTGACACTCCTTATCTACTAATTTAAATTTATCAGGGCAATTATGAGAGTCATGACCACGAACATATTTCTGACAAAAATTACAAAATCTTTTAGGCTTCTTTCTTTTGGACATTCCTTTTCACCAGGATCAATTAAAAGCCTATACCTCCCACAACCTTTGTTCTTTATTCCACTAGGTGGTTTGTACAGTACTTTACTTGATTGAGGTTGATGTAATACCTCTTCAAATACACCTTTTTTGTTGTTGGAGGGATCAATTGGAAACTCGTGAAAGATATCTTTCTTCAACTATAGAATATGATGATCAAGCCATTTTAGCTTGTCTGTATTCAACCTCAACCTATCAACACATTGCTGCATGTTGTCCATCACACGATCTCTAATTAAAGAATTTTCGGAACGGTTAACACGGTATCTATGTTCCATACTAAACACCCATTTCGGTAGGGCATCCTTCCACCATCATCCATGAATATATTGATTGGAAATTTTTTTCAATCTTATGATGCCTCAATACACAAAACACATGTGTGCATAGATATCCAACACGCGTGAATGACATGCAATCACATGAACTGAATTATCTGAAGAATTAATAGACACTTGCAAAAATTAGATATAAAAGATTGAGAATGGAAATTATTAGAAAACATGTATTTTCTCTCCAATTAAATTTATATAAATACACACAAAACAAATGATGCGCATGTGAATGTTGATACAACTTAGATGCAGCCTAATGTTTTGAACATCTACTTAGTTTAATATTGGTAAATAATTATGTCAACACTGAAAATGTAAGGAATGTTAAAATAATAATTAAATGCATCACTATTGTGTAGAAAAATCAAGAAAAAATATCTTAAAACATGATTTGGTACATATATGTACATATAAATATGAAATATATATTTGAGAAAATGTTAACTAATAAAATCAAAAGGAACACTCATATACCTTAAATTCATTAAGGACATCAGACCTATTGTCTTGATGTGCGATAATATAGTTTATAATTTCACCGTCTACCTCACGGTATACAATGTAGCATAAATTCTGACACTTTTTGATCTCTTTCTGCACCTCTAGGAAAATGTTCTGTGTGTATATCTGTAACACTCGGATATTTAAAGAAAGAAAAATAAAGTGGAGTAAAAGAAAGAAAATATATTTTACCCAAGTTAAAGGGTAAAAAGTGTCAAAAGGACAAAACTTTGAAAAAACTTGTAAGGCCCCGTTCCCAGGACGCTTACAGTTGGATCCTCATCGCTCATAAAACATATAATTACATTTGCCTTATAAAAATATTGCAGCGGAAACATAAAAATAACTTTTCATATCATTACAAATGCTTTTGCAAGTTAATACAAGCGTTCATTTCAAAACAACATTAACAAAAGAATGCCATCCAAAAGAGCTGAGTAGCCGCCTCATGCCATCCTCAACAACGTTTACCTGCCAACTAAAAATTTATAAAAGTCAACGTCGCTTAGTGAGTTCTATTTTTATAATAAAACATACATTTCAATCATTAAAACCGTTCATTACTTTCTTACACAACCATAATGCGCTTTACATTCATTCATGATCATACATCATACGTACACATTGATAATATAATTATTATCTTCCATTACATTCATTAACTTCGTTCATTTTATACGTTCTTCCTTTCGAGTCTGTTGCGACAACAGGGTCGCTCACCTCATTAACAATCACAACTATTGCATGCTATCCGAGTCTGTTGCAACCATAGGGTTGCTCACCCCAATTGCCAACTTCAACGATAACACGCTATCCGATTCTGTTGCAACCATAGGGCCGCTCACCTCATGGCAACTTCACCATAGCTCACTATCCGAGTCTGTTGCACCCATAGGGTTGCTCACCCCAATTGCCAATTTCAACGATAGCACACTACCCGAGTCTGTTGCAACCATAGGGTTGCTCACGTCATGGCAACTTCACGATAGCACGCTGTTCGAGTTTGTTGCAACAACTGGGTTGCTCACCTCCTATATGTGCTTGCAAGCCTTTCCTTCATTCATTCATCATTCAATAATGCATGCATTCTTACTTCATGTTCCTCTTTCGTTATCTTTCACTTTACGTTACATAATACTTCATTTATTCATTAACATGACACGTAAAGCCATAAAAAGATAAACATACATCATAAGTGTTGCACCCTAAAAGGATCATACATGCCAACTCAATGGGTGAATTGATTATTGCTCGGCTCAAACCCACAAGTCCAAGAACCAATGCGGATGAAGATCTGCAAGGAAAATAACAAATTTTATCTTCCGCATTAGTTAATGCGGAAGACATAACTCTGATATGGACAAGTGTTTACTCTTCTGCATTGACTAATGCGGAAGACATAATACTAATGCTGAACAAGTTACACTTCCGCATTGACTAATGCGGAAGAACAAAAGAAGATGCACACAAGACTTTGCTCATCTGCATTTACAAATGCGGATGACCGACCAAATGCGTATGAGTATTTGTTCATCCGCATTAACCAATGCGGATGACCAACTTACTAATGTGGATGATCAAGTGGAAATGCTGATCAAGATTATCTCATCCGTATTTGTCAATGCGGATGAACAAGCAGAGATGCAGATCAAGACAGACTAGTTTCTGATGTAATAGGTCAGGGGTAGTTTAGTCATTTTGTACAGGCATCTTGTCTGCCTATAAATAGAATAGTTAACCTCGTAGGGGTGATGGCTGATACATAGACAATTTTTTTGTAATTATTCTTTGTAACTTATCAACTTTCATATATCAATACAAACAACATTTATGATTATATTTCTTGCTTTGAGTGTTCTTTGACTGTTTGTTTCCGCCACTCAATCATTGACTTGATTATCATATTCGATTCTTTGTAAGAACATCACTCTTACTCAAACCCAGTCAATTGGTATCAGAGATTTGGCTCTCGATTCTCTTTCAGATCTGCGCACAGACTGAATAGAACTCGATTGATCTAATAATCAAGTTGCTAGTAGTGGATATCACCATCTCTACTTAGCAAACATCAAGAATACTCCTGTCAAAGAGCAAGAAAATCAGTACAGAACCCATTCTGAACCTCGAAATAACTCCTTGAACAAGTTGGACTCATAAAAAATAATCAATCTTAAAATCAACTGAATCTATACTTACACAAATCAACATGGATTCTAACAGTTTCTCTGAACTAGGTCATACACCTAAACCTCCCACGCTTAAACACAAATCTGAGTTTAAACAATGGAGAATAAGGTTTAGAAATTATATCACAGGTGTAGATCCTAATTTTTGGATCTCAATATGTAAGGGTCCACATATTCCTGTTACTCTATCAACTGCTCATGCTGCACTTTACAAGACTGCTAGAATACCAATTGAAGACTTAACTCTGGATGAAGATGACTATAAGAAAATCAAAATTGATCACAAAGCATACTCAATTTTGACTCAAGCACTCAAGATGGATGTGCTGAAAAGATTGGAAAAGTATGGAACTGCTAAAGCTGTTTGGGATGCCCTCAAAATTATGTGTGCAGGAAGCAGTGAGGTTGTTGAAATTAATAAAGACAAGCTGGTCAATTAGTATGAAACCTTCCATCACACCAAAGGAGAATCCATATCAAAACAACTGTACAGATTTGTACAGTTGGTAAATGACTTGGAAATTATGGGTGTTTCTTACAACATTAAAGAACTTAACAAGAAAATGCTTCACAGTCTACCTGAAAGATGGAAGCAAAATGTCACAATGCTGAAAAATACTCTTGATCTTGAGAGTACCACTCTAGACATTGTGATAGCCAAGATTGAAGCTTTGGAACTTGATGAACGAAACTGAACCTGAGTGGACCAAGAGTGATTGAGGCCTACAAATTTCCTTGAGAATCACATTCTGTTGAAAATGCTTTCATCTCATCAAGAGATCAAATGAACAATACTGGGTTCATTGCATCTCCACCATTCAATCACCCTTCAACTTCAGCTCAAGCACCTAAAGTCTCCACTACTCCTCAAACCTCTCCAAAAGACATAAAATCAGAAGAGCAAAAGGCAACTTACAATGCCTTTGTTGTAAGTTTTGAAGCATATCTAGGGGGAAGACTCACTTCTGCCTACCTAATTCAGGAAGATTTAGAAGAAATGGATCCTGAAGATGTTGAGGAGATGGATCTACAATGGAAAATGGCAATGATTTCCATGAGAGCAAAGAAATTCTTTAGAAAATGAAGAAATTGAGCCTGAATGAGAACACAAAACTTGGATATGACAAATCCAAGGTGAAATGCTTCAACTGTGGCATGACTAGCCATTTCTCAAGAGAGTGCAAAGCTCCCAAAAGAAAAAACTGTTCAAGGAACTCTTCAGGCCAATCATCATCACATCCCAATTCAAGCTATCACTCAAACAATCAACAACAGCAGTACCATCATTCTCATCATCAACAAACATACCAGAATCAACCACAACTGACAAGTCAAGCCCATGCAAGCAGTCAGCCTTCTGCCAGTGCCCTTGTGATCAAACAAGATGGATATGTGACTGGAGTGTGTATGCTGAAGAAGTCAAGCCATAATTCCAGAATCATGCTCTTATGACCCACATCAATGATGGACCATCTTCAGTGCCTACTGAGGTAAAAACTAACCTTTGTAGTGAAAATGCATAAATGAATTGTATAGAGAACACAATCATAAACTGGCAGATAAAATTAAAGAAGAAAAAGTGAAGTCAGAAATGATGAAAAGAGAAGTAAAAGTTTTGAAATCAAAATCAAATCTCTCATTTCTGACATAGAAAAATTGCATGGTGAGAAATACAATCTTGCAGCTGAAAATGTGCTACTTACTGAAAAGTTAGCTCAAGCTAAAGCTCAACAATCAATGACTAAAGTGAAACTTGAAATGTTTCAAATGTGTTCAGTCAAGCTGCAAGAGATGCTGGATTCACAAAAGGATCCAAAGGACATGTCAGGGATTGGTTATAATTCATGTCCTCCACCATACAATGACAATTACATTGTCATGCCTAACTCTGTCTCACTCTCTGAATCAATCGAACCTAAAACTATGGAACCTAAATCAGTAGAAACAAGTGGCAAATCCTCAAAACAAACCTGATGTTTATTTTGAAACCAATGAGAATAAAATCAAGATAGGTCACCCAATCAAAATCAAAAGTGCTCAGACAAGACAGTAAGTTTCATGAAACCATCAAGCCCCGTAAAAGAAATTGTACCTTTTATAAAATTCATACAATCTGTTTTACAAGGCAAAAAGAAATATGTCAAGACAGTGAAACCCACAACTGAGAGTAGTTCTGATAATGAGATTATATATCCACAAAATTCCATCAAATTAGAAAAGGTTTCACTGAAAAAGAAACAAACTGTAAAACTGAGTTCAACACATAAAACTTCATCAGACCCTCATTCATCAAGGTTAAGACATGGAGTTGGGTTTGATATCAATAATAAAGAACATGTTGACCAGTTTGAGAAAGAAGTGAGAAGTAGGTTAAAGAAACAGAAACAACCCAGACAACTGAACAAAAGTAGTGTTATGAAACAATCTACTAAAAGGGCTAATTCTGATTCATCACCTAAAGAAAAGAAAGTGACTCATCAAAAGAAAGTATCAGTTGAGTCACACAAGAAAAAATCTGATTCAAGAAACGAACAAATGTATTGTGATATTTGTGACATGTTCAATCACAAGACAGATAAATGCTTCTTCAATCAATATTGTTCTATATGTGATATGAACAATCACTCCACCAAAAAGTGCTATTTCAACAAGTATTGTTCAATCTTTGACATGAACAATCACAATACATCTGATTGTTACTTTAATCAGAAGGGGTTGAGAATTCCACAACACAAGCCCATCTCAAGAACATCTACTGTGATGCATTGTGTCAGACCTTATCTTCATAATACTCAGTCTATGACACCTAGATCAACAAATGACAGAAATAACTTGAATGATTTAAGGAAGGGTCTAAGAAATCATCTCACAATGAAACACGAACTTGACCTTCCTAAGCAAAAACCAACTTTTGATAATGAAACTCGGGCTAAATTTTTACAAAGAGATATAGACCAACGATTTCATTATTCATGTGAATCCTCAGTAGATGTTGATGAGATGACTCGACTAATTCATTCTCAAAAGTCTCCGAGAACACCTCCATCCAAATCACAATTCAGAGGGAAATACCAGGAGGTGACTATCATGAATAGGAACGGGAAACCCAAGACCATCATGGCTTGGGTTCCTTATTCTAATTAATTTTTTTGTTTGTAGGTTCATCCACACCAGTCTAATATCCTATGGTATGTAGACAGTGGATGCTCCTGACACATGACTGGAGATCGTTCCCTCCTTTATGATTTCAAATACATACAAGGAACTACTATGGCATTCGGTGGAGATTTAGAAGGTGGTAGAATTACACGAGAAGGATCTGTGATAAACGGGATGCTGAGCTTTGACAGAGTGAATTACTGTGAACAACTGAATTTCAATCTGCTAAGTGTCTCAGATCTGCGACAAAAAATATTCCACTCACTTTACAGACACTCATTGCTACATTTTGAAACCTGGATTTCAGATTCCTGAAGAATAGGTTGTCTTAAAGACTCCGAGGAAGAATAATACATATGTCTTAAACCTGTGTTCTGCATCACCTAAGGCAGAAACATGTCTTTTGTCTAAAGCATCATTTGATGAGTCACAGCTTTGGCATAGACGTTTGGGGCACACTAACTCTAAAAATATGAACAAGTTAGTCAAAGGAAACCATGTCATTGGTCTTCCTAAAAAATAATTCAATTTTATTGATCAATGTTCAGCATGCTTCAAAGGAAAACAACACAAATTATCTCATAAAACCAAGCTGGTGAACAATAACCATACTCCATTGAAGTTACTTCACATGGATCTTTTTGGACCAACTCATGTGATGAGTATGGGAAAGAAACAGTATTGTTTAGTGATCATTGATGACTTTTCTCGATTCACATGGGTGTTCTTCCTACTTCATAAAAACGAAGCATCCCAAATCATTCAAGAATTTATCACTAAAATTGAAAATCAACTTGATCTTATGGTCAAAATAATAAGAAGTGATAATGGTACAAAGTTCAAAAATGAAAATATGAGTTCCTTTTCTGCAACCAAAGGCATTACTCATCAATTCAGTGCAACTAGAACTCCTCAACAAAATGGGGTAGCTGAAAGGCGAAATAGAACACTGATTGAAGTAGCAAGAACGATACTGGCCGATGCTAAACTGCCAATCACCTTCTGGGCAGAAGCAGTTAACACATCGTGCTCTGTGCAAAATCGAACTCTGATTGTTAAAGAAAGTAACATGACACCTTATGAACTGATCTTTCATAGGAAACCATTTATTGGATTCCTTGAATCATTTGGTTGTCCAGTCTCAATATTAAACACCCGTGATCATTTGGGAAAATTTTTATCTAAGTCTGATGAAGGATTCTACGTAGGTTATTCTTCTGTCTTAAAGGCTTATAGTGTGTTCAATCCTAGACTGAACATTATTGATGAATCTACAAATGTTCAATTCAAAGAACATTCGTTTCCCAAATCTACAAATGGTCCTGATAGGTTGTTTGATATTGACACTTTTACTAAATCATTTGACCAATTTCACTTGTCTCATACAGGAAATATACATTCAAGTGATACTTGATCAACTGTAGAAAGAAGAGATAATTATCTATTGATTCCACCTACATTTGATGAACATATGAATGAAGATGTTCCTCTTCAAGCTGCTCCTATCCGACATATATAACAAAACTTTATTGTTTCTTCCGTAGAAGGTCCCTACCATCTCACTCAGATGACTTGTCAAATGAGATCAGAAATCAAAAACAGGTTTCTCATCTAGTAGAAACTCAAGGTACATCAAATGATGCAAGCAACCTTAGTGCTACTGAAGATGTACCAGTTACTGAAACAGAAGTTGACAATCTTCATAATTCAATAACAATACAAGATGAATGTGCCTCTGACCATAATGAACTGAATGTCTCCAATCTTGATGTAACTATTGCTGGTGACAAGGTTCCAACCACAAGAATACACAAGAATCATCCGGTTGAAACCATTATTGGTGATCTTAATAAGAGGGTGACAAGAAGTAAGTCCAGTATTGCAAACATCTGTTTGATCTCCTGCTTTCTATGTCAAACAGTAACCAAAAACATCAAAGAGGAACTTCAAGACAATAGTTGGATTAAAGTAATGCATGAAGAATTGCTCCAATTCAAGAAGCAAGAAGTATGGCAGCTGGTAGATCTTCCCGAAGGACAATACCCTATCGGTACCAGATGGCTGTACAGGAACAACACTAATGATAGAGGGATAGTCATCAGAAATAAAGCAAGACTAGTGGCACAAGGATACACTCAGGAAGAAGGAATCAACTACGATGAATTGTTTGCTCCTGTTTCCAGACTAGAAGCAATCAAATTCTTTCTTGCATATTCTGCGTCCATGAAATTTACTGTTTATCAAATAGATGTAAAGTGTGCCTTCTTGTATGGAAAGATTGCTCAAGAGGTCTATGTGACTCAACCACCTAACTTTGAAGATCCAGATTTCCCTTATAGAGTTTACAAGCTTGACAAAGCTCTGTATGGTCTTCATCAAGCACCAAGAAAGTGGTATGAGACTCTATCTTCCTTTCTTCTTGAACATGGGTATTAAAGAGGAAAGATTGATCAGACTCTCTTCAAAAGAATACGTGGGAAAGACATGCTGCTAGTCCAGATCTACGTGGATGACATTATATTTGGCTGGAAAAACAAGCAACTCTGTAAAGAATTTGAAGACCTTATGCATTCAAAGTTCCAAATGAGTGCTATGGGGGAACTCACCTTCTTTCTAGGGGTGCCAATCCAACAAACAGCAGATGGAATCTTCATCAACCAATCAAAATAAGTAGAAACCATGTTGAAAATTTTTCACTTTGTTGACTGTCAGTCTATCAGAACTCCTGTGGATACTAAAGTGAAGATTGGACCTGACCCTAAGGCAAATCAGTGGATCGGACTCACTATCAATCAATGATAGGTTCACTTATATATCTAACAGTTAGTAGCCTGACATTATGTTTGGAGTTTGTGTGTGTGCCACATATCAAGCTGATCCAAAAGAATCACATGTGAACGTAGTCAAGAGGGTATTCAGATATCTAAAGAGCAAGCCAGCTCTTGGATAATAGTATCCAAAGGAAGGAGAATTTAATCTCTATGCCTACACAGACAGTGATTATCGAGGACGCAACTTCAACAAAAATCGACTTCTGGCGATTGTCAATTTCTTTGTCCCAGACTAGTATATTGGCAATGCAAGAAGCAGACAAATGTGTCTGTGTCCACAGCAGAAGCTGAGTTTATTGTTGCATTAGCATGTTGCTCTCAAGTTCTCTGGATTCAAAACCAGATGCTTGATTATGGTTTTAACTTCTTGCATACACCAACTGAAAGGATCATACATGCCAACTTAATGGGTGAATTGATGATTGCTCAGCTAAAACCCACAAGTCCAAGAACCAATGCGTATGAAGATCTACAAGGAAAATAACAAGTGTTATCTTCCGCATTAGTTAATACGGAAGACATAACTCTGATGCGGACAAGTGTTAATCTTTCGCATTGACTAAGCGGAAGACATAATACTAATGCTGAACAAAGTTACTCTTCCGCATTGACTAATGCAGAAGAACAAAAGAAGATGTGGACAAGACTTTCCTCATCCGTATTTACAAATGCGGATGACCAACCAATGCGCATGAGTATTTGTTCATCCGCATTAACCAATGCGGATGACCAACTTACTAATGTGGATGATCAAGTGGAAATGCTGATCAAGATTATCTCATCCGCATTTGTCAATGCGGATGAACAAGCAGAGATGCGGATCAAGACAGACTAGTTTCTAATGTAATAGGTCAGGGGTAGTTTAGTCATTTTGTAAAGGCATCTTTTCTGCCTATAAATAGAATAGTTAACCTCGTACTGAGGTTATGGCTCATAGATAGAGAATTTTTGTTGTAATTATTCTGTGTAACTTATCAACTTTCATATATCAATACAAACAGCATTTATGAGTATATTTCTTGCTTTGAATGTTCTTTGACTGTTTGTTTCCGCCGCTCAATCATTGACTTGATTATCATATTCGATTCTCAGTAAGAATATCACTCTTACTCAAACCCAATCAATAAGGAACATATCATACAATCATACATAACCATCAATCTTACATCACATCATAAAACATAAATGACTTCAAAAAGTCAACTTACATAGCCCCCGAAAACCTCCCAAGTCAAAGCTTACATTACACTTTTTCCCCAAAAATCAGAAAAATAATCTAAGTCCTTAGGCACATGGGCACTATGCAGGCACATGGGCACTATGCAGACGCATGGGCACTATGCAGGTGCATGGGAAACACTTAGGCGGATGGAAAACACTTAGGCGGATGGGAAACACTTAGGCGCATGGGCATCTTTCAGGCGCATGGGCACTATGCAGGCGCATGAGTGCCTAGGTGCGTGGGAATCCTAGACGTGTGGACACTTAGTCAATTCCAGCCCAATTCTAGGCGCATGGGTACTATTCAGGCGTATGGGCTATACTTAAACCTTTCTAAGGCAAATTCAGGCGCATGAGCCTTATCTAGGCGCATGAAATCCCTTTAAAACATGTTTCTAGGATGTTTTCTGTTGGACCAAAAGAACCAATGAGCCAAGATCAGAAAACCTCTAAGTCCCACATGGTATCACAACAACTGCTGAAAGACTCATCAGCAGTTTGACAAGTGCTGAAGACTTCAGCAGCTGAAGATCAAGTGCTGAAGACTTCAACAGCTGAAGAACTAAAGTGCTGAAGTACAACAGCTGAAGAACACAAGTGCTGAAGCTGAAAGACCAAAGTACTGAAGTACAACAGCTGAAGAGTTTACAAGTGCTGAAGATCAACAACTAACGTACAAAGTCTGAAGAAAAAGACTGAAGACATCAGCTGATGATATCTACTGAAGTCATCAGCTGATGAAACATCTGAAGGTCAAAGTCTGAAGATCAAGTACTGAAGCCTCAGTAGTTTGTCACAACTGCTGAAGAGTACTCCTTCAGTAGTTGTGATATCAGTAGTTTTATATTTCTAGTTTTAGTAGTTTCTAATCAGTAGTTTTATTTTTGTACTTAACACTCTGATATGTTCTCAGTAGTTGTGAACATTTCAGCAGTTTGTTAAGAGTTAGTTATTTTTGTATTAGATCTGCCAGTTGTCACTTTCCGTGATAACAGCAGTGTTTGTTGCACTCTATATATGGAGTGACAACCTATTGTAATAGGTGAATGTCGTGAATGAATGAATGATTTTGATTAGAAACATTCCATATCTATAAACATTCCTTGAATCAGAAATATATTCTCTCGCTATAACCGTATGTGCTCTTAATGCATACAAGCATCGACTTCTTGCTACAATTTGTCTAATTCCTATTCTTATTCCGCTGCCTTGAACTCTAATACATCAAACTTGTGATCGCTGATCCTGTCAAATGGTATCAGAGCAGGTTAATCATTGATCGATCTAATAATTGATCATTGAAACTGCTATTCAAGATCTAAGTTTGATTGAAT
Organism: Flaveria trinervia; assembly: GCA_025506515.1. Taxonomy (NCBI): domain Eukaryota; kingdom Viridiplantae; phylum Streptophyta; class Magnoliopsida; order Asterales; family Asteraceae; genus Flaveria; species Flaveria trinervia. The sequence goes on along the minus strand of CM046445.1, from coordinate 30,000,544 downwards.
TAGCTTTTGTTTTTGCAAGAAACGGTTATAGAGATTGAATTTTCTGTATTTCTGGCCATTTATCCTGAGATCTTTTCTTGGTTTTCTTGAGTTTGTTGTGGTCTGTGTAAAACTTTTAAAAGCTTGAACTAAATTGTTTCTGAACTGAAAATGACTACTCCCTCCAATGATCCTCACAATACTGGTTCCTCAACCAAGCCACCAATGCTGGTTAGGAATGAGTATAACATATGGCAAAGACGAATGCTCCATCACCTGTCTATTAACAGCGCAGGTTGTTGGACATCAGTGGTACATGGTCCACACAAGCCTATGGTGAATAACCCGGAAACCAATCAAATGGTTCCGAAGAGGAGGGAACAATACTCAGATGAGGATAAGAAATTGCTTGAAATTGATGAAAAAGCCCATGGAATTCTGGCCATGGCACTGCCAATGAAATCTATTCTGGGTTAATGCATCATGAAACTGCCCATGACCTCTGGAATGCCTTGAAAGAACAATTTGGAGGAACAGATGAGGTCTTGGCAAATAATAGAGAAATCCTCGCCCAACAATATGAGACATTTTCTCATAGAAAGGGTGAGACACTGACTCAACAAATGAGCGGTTTTCTTGTTTGATCTCTGAATTAAAAATGGTCAAACTTGAGTACACTAATATCCAGATGAATAACAGATTTCTCAGATCACTGCCTGAGAGATGGGACACATATACTATTGTCCTACGCTCTAGTGCAAGTTTGGACAAACTATCTCTCACCCACTCCATGGGAAACTGCTCACGTTTGAGAGAGAGATAGAACAGAAGAGAAAGCTGTCTTCATCTGGAAAGCTCACTGAAGACTTTGTACCAGGCAACACTGCCTTGGTGGGTCATGAGTCAGAATATGCTTCATCTGAATGCCAGTATGATAAGCATATTAATTCTCTTCAAGCACTTCTGATTCTGCATTTGTGAGTGTTGATGGTCAGTTTACTGGGTGTAATAATGACAATCTATGCTTCATTATGGATGATCTCAAGGGGATTGCTGATGATGACTTAGAAGAGATGGATATTTTGAGCCAAATGGCCTGATAAATATCAGATCTCAGAAGTTCTATAAAAGAACTGGAAAAAAATTCCCAGGACTCTCTGGCAAAACCAAAGTTGGTTTTGACAAGAGCAAGTTGAGGTGTCACAAATGCCAAAGGCTTGGACACTTTGCATGAGAGTGTAGATCAACTGGATCTAACTCCACTGCACCCTTGTGACTTTTCCTGGCAATAGTCAACAACACAGAGGGCAACATCCTGTCACTTCTAGTCATCATCCTCAACAACAATCTCCGGCATATTTTGTTCCTCAAGGTCAAATGCCATATCCGTACCCTTGTTATTACATGCCACAGTCAAATCAAGTTCAAGTTCCTATGGCACCACAACCTCATGCACTACCAGAACCTCAGCCATCCAATCTCATCAACAACCTCAACCTCAACAACACAGCTTCTTCACCCCAGGAGTTGTTAACGGAGCAGTTTACCAGATGACATGTCTGGTCATGACCAACTGTTCTCAGGTGCTGGTCAACATGGTGGTGACAGTCCTTTTGGGAATCTAGCTCTTATGGCTTTGGAGTCTGCTGATACTTCATTTTCTAATGCCTCCACATCTCAGGTATCACAGGTATCCTCTGAGGCAAAAGCCAAATTATGTTCTGAACCATGCATAGCAGCATTTGCTTCCATTAGAGAAGCAAATGTAGCTCTAATTAATAAGAACATTGAGCTAGAACAAATAATTTCCAAAAACAAAGCTGAGTTTGAGTCTGTGCTAAAGATAAAAATGATGAGATTTATAAAGAAATGCCAAATAATTGATGATAAGGCTAGAGAAGAGGTACTTCTAGAGAAGTACAAAGATCTCAAAGAAACCCTTGCAGTTACCCGGTAGAGTGTGATAGATGGGTACAATCATGCAAAGGTTTTGAAATGCTTCTTAGTAAGCAATCTGCTTCAAATGTGAAGTTTGGAATTGGTTACAATCACACTGCTCCACCTACAGATTTTACCCCAAGAGCAGAGGTAGAATCTGATGGTGAGAGTGATAACCAATCCATCACATCATGTGATCTACCTTCTGATACAGCACAATCAGCCGTAGCAGTCAGCATCAAGCCCTCTTTGAACCTATCAGCTGATGTTGATGGTTCAAATGCTGACACTCACATGATTAATGAGTTGATCAACTCAGGAGTTAATTCTGAAGGTCCTGAAAGGACTAGAGAGCAGGATTTAACACCTGAAGTTCAAACTTCAACTGCTGTCAGTACTGAAGAGAAGAAAACTGCCAGTAGAAAGAGTTTGAAGCCTACTAAAGAGGCAGTCAAGAAAGCAAACAATGCTTCAAAAGCATTGAAGAACAAGTCTTCAGTTGCTTCACCCTCTTTAGTTGATGATCACCTAAGATAAGAAGAGAAGAAACCATGTGAAGTATGTGGTTTGTTCAATCATCTTACAGATGATTGTTGGTACAAAAGAGGTTCCAAACTCAAACAAAAAGAAGAAATTAAAGAGAAAATGGTAAAAATGAAAACTGAGTTTGAGACCACATTTGTATCAGCAACATCAAATCCTGTAACCCTTAAGTCCTCAAAGAAATCCAAAAGGAAGGGGTTAAACAGGTGACAGCTGAGAATGCTCAGAAGAAGAGGGGCAACATAGGAACTTATCAAACTCCACTGGCAATGTGTCTGATGAGCTGAAAGCTTTATCACAAAATCAGACACAGTTGGTTATGATGGTTCAACATCTGTTGGGTAGAGTTAACCAACTAGATGCTCCTATGTTGAAACCACAGAAAAGGAGAGCCAAGCCAAAGGACTCCTCTTCTACACCATCTTCTTCCTCTCAAGCTGTTGTTTCAAATAAACCTGTTAGTTTACAATCTATTGATGAGACCAGACCCAAAACCAAAAAGGTTTGCGTCTCTAAAACTAACTGATTGTTTATTTTTGCAGGGTTCTTCAACATGCCAAAGTAGCATCTGGTATGTAGACAGTGGGGGATCTATGCACATGACTGGGAACAGCTCTCTTCTTCATGACTACTCTCAAGGAAAGAAGGGATTTGTTTCTTTTGGCAATGATGCTAGGGGTTACATCATTGGTAAGGGTTTTGTTTCTAATGGAGAAATCAAATTTGATGATGTTAATCATGTGGAAAATCTCAAGTACAATCTCTTGAGTGTCAGTCAAATGTGTGATAAAGGCCATGTTGCTCTTTTCACCAGTCAAAACTGTAGGATTCTGTCATCCAAAGTTTTGCACTTGATTGACAAGGTGTTGGATGATCACACTCTCCTGAGAGCCAACAGGACAGGAAGAGTGTATGCCTTAGATCTTTCTAAGAAATAGATCTCAAAGGCAATCCTTGCCTATTTTCCAAAGCCTCTTCTCAAAAATCTAAACTGTGGCACAGAAGGCTTGGTCATGTTAATCTCAAAAACATGAATCAGCTTACCCGCAATAGTTTAGTCAGAGGCTTACCAATAAAAGAGTTTCACTGTGATGAAACCTGCACTGCTTGTTTAAAAGGAAAACAGCACAAAGTCTCATTTCCTCCTATTGAAGTGCCTAAGTCCACTGCCTGCTTGCAATTACTGCATATGGATCTATTTGGTCCTGTGAGAATAATGAGCATGGCAAAGAAGAAATACTGTCTCGTAATTATGGATGATTACTCCAAATTTGAATGGACTTTCTTTCTACATTCAAAGGATGAGGTTGCTAAGAAGATTATTCACTTTGTGTTGTATATTGAGAAGCAGTATTCCCTTCCAGTCAAGTGTATTAGGAGTGACAATGGAACTGAGTTCAGAAATCATACACTTAATGACTTCTATCTTTCAAAGGGGATCAAAAGGCGGTTTAGCATCCCAAGGACTCCACAGCAAAATGGAGTAGTGGAGAGAAAGAACAGGACCCTCATTGAAGCTGCAAGGTCCATGCTGGCTGACTCAGGTTTGCCACTGACCTTTTGGGCTGAAGCTGTCAACACAGCTTGCTATGTGCAAAATAGAGTTTTAGTAAATCAGAGGTTGATGAAGACTTCATATGAAGTTCTCCATCATTTGGCTCCTTTGATTTCATTTTTCAAAGCATTTGGGTGTCCTTGTTTTATTCTCAACACAAAGGATCAACGCCATAAATTTGATCCTAAGGTGGATGCAGGGTATTTTGTTGGTTATTCATCTACTTGCAAGGCATACAGAGTCTTCAACTGCAGAACAAGAGGTTTTGAAGAAACTCTACATGTAAGTTCAATGAATCACCAAAGGACAAGATTCCACAAAGCCCTGTGGAGTTATTTGATTTGGACATACTGCAATGTGTTCCTTATCAACTCCTGCTGTTGCTCCTGTCAACAGTTCACCACCTGGTGGTACTGTTGATGATGATGATGATTGCAGTACTCACCTCTTCAGGTTTAGTGATCAGCTGCCTGATTCTGCTAGACCTGATGTTCCTGTAGCTCCAGTAGCACCATCCACAACAAATGCTGATGAGATCTCTTCGAATTCAACTTCCTTTGAATTACCATCCACTGATTGGTTTCAAGGAAATGATTCACCATCACCATTTGTTACTGCTGAGCCTGCTACAAACACTTGCACAGATCTCATTGTGTATCAAGATCTGAAGAATCACCCTATGTCTCAATTATTGGTGATATCACTGCTGGAGTATCAACAAGAAGTCAATTGTCAAATTTCTGCTTCTATGCTCTCTTCATCAGTCAGCAAGAGCCAAAGAACTATCACATTGCTTTAAAGGACAAGGATGGGTTGATGCCATGCAGCTTGAGCTTCTTCAGTTCAAGAAGAGCAAGTGTGGGAACTGGTTCCTCTACCTCCATGTAAGTGTGCAATAGGCACTAAATGGGTGTTTAGGAACAAAACTGATGAAAATGGGCTTATTGTTAAGAACAAGGCCAGACTGGTTGTTCAGGGGTTTGCACAAAAGAGAGGTATGGATTATGATGAAACCTTTGCCCCTGTAGCCAGACTGGAAGCAATTCGATTGTTTTTAGCTTATGCTGCTTATCAAAACCTTAAAGTTTTTCAAATGGATGTCAAAAGTGCATTTTTGTATGGAAAAATTAAAGAAGGTTTATGTATGTCAACCTCCAGGCTTTGAGGACAATAAACATCCTAATTGGGTGTATAAGCTTGATAAGGCTCTGTATGGGTTAAAACAAGCTCCTAGAGCCTGGTATGAGACATTATCAAACTTTCTTCTGGAAAATAATTTCACTAGAGGCTCCATAGATAAGACTTTATTCAATAAGAAAGCTGGGCAGCATAATCTACTTGTTCAAATTTATGTAGATGATATCATTTTTGCATCCTCTGATCCAAGTTGTGTGATGCCTTTACAAAGTTGATGCAACAGAAGTTTGAAATGAGTGCCATGGAGAATTACAGTTCTTTCTGGGGTTGCAAATCAAACAAAAGGCTGATGGAATTTTCATTCATCAGTCCAAATACACAAAAGATCTTTTGCAAAGTTTGACTTACAAAACTGTAAGTCCTGTTCTACCCCCATGTGCAGCACCACACAACTGGATACAGATCAGAAAGTAAAGTGGTTGATGAAACACTTTACAGATGTATGATTGGGTCCTTGATGTATTTAACAGCTTCTAGACCAGATATTATGTTTGCTACTGTGTTTGTGCAAGATTCATGCTGCACCTAAAGAGTCTCATCTGATTGCAGTCAAGAGATCTTTAGATATCTGCAAGGCACTCCATCTCTAGGTTTATGGTATTCTACTGGACATTCTGGTAAATTAGTTGCTTTTTCTGACAGTGACTATGCAGGGTGTAAGTTGACCAGGAATCAACTTCTGGTGGATGTCAATTCCTAGGCAACTGCTTGATTTCTTGGCAGAGCAAGAAACAGACCACAGTTGCTACATCAACTGCTGAAGCAGAGTACATTGCTGCTGCAAGTTGTACATCTCAGGTACTCTGGCTTCAAAACCAACTTTTGGATTATGGCATTACAGAGACTAAGACTCCATTGTTGATGGATAGTGCTTCAGCTCTTTGCATTGTCAAAGATCCAGTCCAGCACTCTAGGACAAAACATATAGAGATCAGACATCATTTTATAAGGGATTGTTTTGAAAAAGGTCTGATTGATCCTAAGTTTGTGCCTAATGCTGATGAGCTTGCAGACATTTTTACTAAGCCTTTGGATAGTTCAACTTTTCAAAACCTGGTGTTAAGGCTTGGTATGCTGCAGCTAGAATAAGTGACAACTACTGATGATCTTAGTAATAAGTACTGATGATCATTAGTAACTATGTCACATATAAGTACTGATGAGCTCTTTTACCCTCAGCAGTTTTTATAACTACTGAAGGCTTAATGTCTCACAAGTACTGAAGTACTTCATCTGTTCTAAACTACTGATGAAGTTACAACTACTGATGCAGCTACCACTACTGCAATCAGTAAAAACTGATAAGTACTGATGTCCTATGAAACAACTGAAGTCAGCCAAAAAGGCTGATGAATGTGTTGAGGACAGTATGAAACAGCTGACAAGCTAGAATTGACGAAAACAGCTGAAGAGAACTTTCTCTTCAGTCGTTTCTAACTGCTGTTTCATTCTAAACAACTGAAGCAAAACCATATCTTCAGTAGTTTTAACTACTGATGACTATACCAAGTCTTCAGTTGTTTACAAAGCTGATGACAAAACCACTGTCTTAGTAGTTTTATAACTACTGATGACTAATACCAAGTCTTCATTGTTTACAACAGCTGATGACAAAACCACTGTCCTCAGTAGTTTCATAACTACTGATGACAAACACCAAGTCCTCAGTTGTTTCAATCATCTGAAGTCAAAACCACGGTCTTCAGTAGTTTTCTAACTTCTGATGCCTAACACCACGACTTCAGCTGTTTCAACGTCTGAAAGGATAATACCATGTCAACGGTCATTTAAAACTACTGATGACTAACAACACATCCTTCAGTCATTTTCTTACCCGTACCCTATAAATATCCCTGACCTAAGTCCTCAATGCTTCATCTTCTTCAAACCTAACGTTCCTTTCCAAAACCTTCCTCTTCTCAATGGCGTCCATGCAAATCAAACCGCGACACAACTGTGTTGCCTACCTCACTAAATCGCCTATCTGGACTAAGTTCGATACTGCTATCGATCTTATGGGTCAGTCCCAATACAATACGGCATTTCTTCTGAATCCCATACTACATGCTGAATCCCTTCAACAATTTTGGATGAACGTTACTATTACCACTGGGGAGAACAACACCCCATCTCTCCAGTCGGTCGTCAACAACAAAGAAGTAGTCATCACTCCTGCAATAATCCGCCAATTCTTCATCTGAATGATGCTAGTTCTCCTGCTGGATATCCGAAGGGCACCACAGATCTATCCTTTGCCCAACATGGATATCAAGGCGATCTCAGTGCCTCCACTATCATGAAGAAACACTTTAATGATGCTGAGCGCCTAATTTTTCACATGGTGAATGTATGTTTGGCCCCTAAGACGTCGTCTTGGGATCAAATGTCGACAAAATGGCAGCAGGTAATGTATTCTATTCTTGAGCAACAACCGCTAAACTTTTCAGAAATAATATTTTCGGAGCTCAAGGATATGGCTCAAAAACTAACTGCCAACCGTTGGATACTATATCCACGGTTCATAATCGCCATCATTACAAACCAGCTTAATGCTGAGGGACTTGTTGGCTTGGGAGTCCCTGCTACGACTGTTCTGCCGGAAGTATACTCCCGGCACAACTCTGACCAGACACTAAAAATGGCTGCCAAGCTACGAAAACCCACGCAGCTGGAACCCACAGCCACCACCTCCAAATCAAAAGTCCCCACCAAACCCACCAAAAAGAAACCCAAAACGGCTACTCAGGGAATTGAGTCCCCTGAGGATGCCCCTGCAACACAAACGCAGGATATATCCACTAGTCCAAACCCCCTAGTGGATACAATGACTCTTCCAGCCATAGCCGCTCAGGCTTCCTCTCAACAGGAGCCTGCAGCAACCACACAAGGGGTACCTACATATCTGGGATCTTCCTCACTTGAGGGTATTGCCATTGAAGAGCACCAACCTCCCCAGGTGCACACTGCTTCTATCCCCTTACCCCAAACAACCGCCCCTCACAGCCCAACTTTAATAGTTGCACAAGTGCTGACTCAACTGCACTCCTCACCCCGTCCCCAGAAACCACTTACTACTGGGAATACCTCTACAATTGAGGGGGAGGAACACAGTGCACTTGAGAACCCACAGCACAGGGGTTTCCCACTTCTATCTCCTGGTGTAGACAAGGAGCTTAGAATATCTAGTGAGGCTGCCACCTCCTCTGACTCAGCACATGATCAGAATGAGGCTGGTAACATGCTAAGACCTCACTAGAGGCAACAGCTGATGATGGACACTGTCCTGAGGCTGGAAGTCCCCAAGCATAAGGGGCACATGCATCAACTGGTCTACACCCAGTGCATGTAAATCCTGCTCTAAGCAGGAGGTCAGATGATTCAGCTTCGGCTGATGATGACCTGGGCTTTTTCTACATGTTCTTGCCCAGAACACAATCCTTGAAGAGAAAGTCAGTAGGCTGCAAAACCTACTTGATCAACTCTCACAAGGAGAAAGACCATGTGCCTCTACCCACCCACAGATGGCACCTTCACTTGAAGGTTCCCCAAACACTGAGCCACTCCAAACTCAACCACCTGCCTCTGCTTCAGGCCCTACTTCTCAGGAACAGAACCCTCCTGAGCAAATAGGTGCTGTACTTCAAAATTCCCTCCCTCTCATCACACCCATAATCACTGATATTGTGACTAAAGCCATTGATGAGAGGCTTTCCTCAACTTTACAGCCCTTGATTGATGCTGCTGTACAAAAGACTCTTCTACGGTACAAACCCCTTCCTCCAATGCATCCAAAAAGGGGGAGAGTACTGCAGTGAAAGAAAAGAAGAGGAAAAGAACAGAGGAAAAGAAGGAAGAGAAGCAAGCCCAGAGGAGGAGAAAGAAAAGCAACCTCTGCTCACTTACAAGCGAAAGAAAAGTGTTGATGATCATACTGCTGAAGACAAATCCTTGGAGGAGCTGGTAAAAGAAGCTGACACTACACACAGCCGATCCATGGATAAAATAATTGAACAACTCTTCAGGCAGGGGTTTGACACAACCACACTGGATAGTGAGATCAGAAGGTTGGAAGTGCAAGAGATACAAACCCGATGGGCAGCGTATGATGCTCTTGAAAAAGAGAGATTGGAAATAATGATCCGCTTTATTGCAAAATACTTAGGAAGATCATTAATGGAGATTCGCGCGTGGACCAGGGACAGCATTCTGGCTATAGCCACCAGAATTTGTCTGTCTGAGCAATTCAACAAAGGGATTATTGTGGAAGCCTTTGATGAGGTGGGGCTGGTAAAAGGTTAGAGATGGCAAAACTCACAAAGGCGAAACTAACTACAAAGATGCTGGATCAACCTTCCATTCCACCCACTCAAACAGAGCCTATCCCTCAAATCTCCCAACCAATCTCTAAGCCAAAATCCAAACATCCTCATTCCTCAAAACCAATTCCTTCACCAACCCAACCATCATCCAGTGATGCACCCAGAAGGAGGAGAAGGGTGCTGAGGATGGAAGAAGAAGAAGAAGAGGAGGATGAAGATGATAGTCTGCCACTCTCTGCTGTTCTAAAGCTACCAAAACCCCGAAGTCAACTCATGATCACACCTGACTCTCAAAGGGAAATGGTCAGAGTCAAGATAGAAGAAGAAGAACAGCAGAAACAGCATGATGAGCAACTGTTGAAGATGGTTGACAAGGAATTTCCTCAGTCATCATCTATTCAAGCCATGAAAGGGCATGCTCAAAGGCTGTACACTCTCAGGCACACTTTTCAGTATCAGAAGGAGAGAGTGAGAGTATGGCCAGACCCCAGGGTGAGTTCTAGAATCCACAAAAGAACTATTCCACACAGATACAATGGCCAGGTACAAAAAACAATAGATTCTACCATCATGTTGGCCATTGTAGTCTCACCTTGGGAAATCATTGATGAATTCAAGAAAGCTCACCAAGCAAAGAAGACCCCTCAAGCTTTACTAGAAAACAAGATGATTAAGAAGGGGTTGTTATATAAAAAGCTTGAAGACATCCAAAAGAATGAGCTCCAGTTACTCCTTGAAGGCAACCATCCTGATGAATTTGTATATAGGGAGGTAACTACGATGGAGCTGAAAAATGGCAGGACCATGAAGTACTTATCAGAGTACTATGGTCCAGAGTTCTTCTTTGAATGAGGAGTAGAAGAACTCTCTTAGGAGGAACAAGTTGTTCTCCTTGAGGCCTATGTTCGAGAGTCATACAGACTCATTATGGGGAAGTAAATCTCATGAATGGGATAACAACTCTGTGTCCAGTTCCCCAAAACAGAGTTCCCATTCATACCATGCCAAACAAATATCTGAGATTTCTTCCCAGGCGGAGCTTACATGGGTCATCTTCTCTACTGATCAAGAAGGAAAAACACCAACATCTTGCCAACAATAAGTGGGATAATGAATAATTTAGAGGTTTTGGCTGCATTGGTTCAAGGGGAGTTTGTTGGACCAAAAGAACCAATGAGCCAAGATCAGAAAACCTCTAAGTCCCACATGGTATCACAACAACTGCTGAAAGACTCATCAGCAGTTTGACAAGTGCTGAAGACTTCAACAGCTGAAGATCAAGTGCTGAAGACTTCAACTGCTGAAGAACTAAAGTGCTGAAGTACAACAGCTGAAGAACACAAGTGCTAAAGCTGAAAGACCAAAGTACTGAAGTACAACAGCTGAAGAGTTTACAAGTGCTGAAGATCAACAACTGACGTACAAAGTCTGAAGAAAAAGACTGAAGACATCAGCTGATGATATCTACTGAAGTCATCTGCTGATGAAACATCTGAAGGTCAAAGTCTGAAGATCAAGTACTGAAGCCTCAGTAGTTTGTCACAACTGCTGAAGAGTACTCCTTCAGTAGTTGTGATATCAGTAGTTTTATATTTCTAGTTTCAGTAGTTTCTAATCAGTAGTTTTATATTTTGTACTTAACACTCTGATATGTTCTCAGTAGTTGTGAACATTTCAGCAGTTTGTTAAGAGTTAGTTATTTTTGTATTAGATCTGCCAGTTGTCACTTTCCGTGATAACAGCAGTGTTTGTTGCACTCTATATATGGAGTGACAACCTATTGTAATAGGTGAATGTCGTGAATGAATGAATGATTTTGATTAGAAACATTCCATATCTATAAACATTCCTTGAATCAGAAATATATTCTCTCGCTATAACAGTATGTGCTCTTAATGCATACAAGCATCGACTTCTTGCTACAATTTGTCTAATTCCTATTCTTATTCCGCTGCCTTGAACTCTAATACATCAAACTTATGATCGCTGATCCTGTCATTTTCGAACCCAATCATCAAATCCAACTGTTCTAAGCATAACATGGCTCTTCTAAACATGAACAACCTATAAGCATTCAAGAACCAACATCCTACATGCATAATACATACGGGCATACATACACAAACATTTTAAATATCATTTTAATATATTTTCAGCCCCAAAGATGTTTAAAACAAGTAGAAACTGGGGTCTAGAAACTCACCTGGTGCAACTTGGGTGTATCTTCCTTTTAACCCTTTCACAAATGATTTTAAACACCTAAAACCCACGAAACACACACACCCGAACACACCCAAACATATAAGCATAAACCCGAGACCAAAACCCAACACAAAAACTTAAAACCCATGAATTCATACCTTAAATTCAACCTTAATCTTCTTCTTCTTTTTCAACCGCGAGTTTCTGCTCTCTCTCTCTCTCTCTCTAACCGAACAAAAAGTGATGTGAAGGGAGGGTGGGCGGCCATGCCCACCTTTACACCAACTTTTGAATGATTTTGTCCTTTTGACACTATTAGCCCCTCATCTTGGGTTTAATTGCATTTTCTTCTTTTATTCCTCATTTCTTATCCTTCTTTAAGAAAAATAACCATGTGTTACAAAGTTGGTGAATAAAGGTGATGGCCGCCCACTCTTGCACATCACCTTTCTTCTTATGGATTCTAGACTGAGAAACTATAGAGTTTTCAGTTTTGAAGAAGATCAAGCTAAAAATTTGCATTTAAGGTAAGAATTCATGGTTTTATGGTGTTCTTAACCGATTATGTCCTTGGGTGTAGGCTTATGTGTGTTGTGTGTGTTCGGGTGTATGTTTTTAGTGGGTTTCTAGGCAGTTGAACTCGTTACAAATGAGTTTGGAAGAAGCCATACTCAAGAACTACTAAGGTGAGTTCTAGAACCCCTCTTTTCATGTGTTTAACTGATTTTGGGGTTGGAAATGCATGTATGTATGTTTTTATAAAACTGGGTTTTATACCAGCATGTTTGATATGTACATGATGACATATGGTGTGATTCTCAACTGTGCTCATGACTTGATGATGTTATTGTTGTGTTTCTAAGGCTCAGAATGTAAGAGTTAAGCTTAGAACATGAAAGATGAGAATTAGGGACTGAATCTGATGAATAGTGTGCCCTAGGCTGCTCATGCGCCCAAACAGTAGTTCATACATCTATGTTTAGAAAAAAACTGCTTAAGTGTTGGCAAATGCGGATGAGTATTGGAGGAAATGCGGATGAGTATAGTCAATGCGGATGAAGGTTAATGCGGATGAAAGTCAATGCGGATGAACATTGATCAAGTGTGGGAAATGCGGATGAGTATTGACTAAGTATGGGAAATATGGATGAACTATAACAAATGTGCATGAAGTAAAAGAAGTGCGGAAGAACTATAACAAATGCGGATGAAGTAAAAGAAATGCGGATGAACTACAACAAATACGGATGAAGTAAAAGAAATGCGGATGAACTACATCAAATTCGGATGAAGTAAAAGAAATGTGGATGAACTATAACAAATGCGGATGAAGTAAAAGAAATGCGTATGAACTAAGACAAATGCGGATGAACTAAGGTAAATGCGGATGAACAAAGGCAAATGCGGATGAACACTTAGAATATTTCCGACTTCTTGGGAAAAAGTGTAATTACTTGGGAAGTTCCCGGGGGCTATGTAAGTTGACTTTATGAGGTCATAGGTGTTATGTTGGGTATGTTATGATTTATGATTGATGCTTATGCATGATGGTATGTATGATGTATGTTACGTATGTATGATGCCCTATATGATGATGTTGTTGTATGTGTATGTTAATGTTCTTGCTTTGTATGTTTATTTTCTCATGGCTTTACGTTGAATGTTAATGAATGAAATGAAAGTATTATGTAACGTAAAGTGGAAGATAATGAAAAAAGGACATGATGAATGAATGCATGCATTAATGAATGAACAAATGAAAGAAAGGCTCGCAAGCAAATGTATGGAGGTTCATGTAACATCTTGAATTTTCATTAACTAAGTGTTAACTTTGCTTAATCTTGTAAGGGCCATTGTTGCCATATACGAAACTTATGGGCCATTTATGCTTATTGTCTTAATTGTTTCAATTCTTAACTTGAAAGTTATGATGTTAATTTTTACTTAATAAATAAATAATGTTCATGATAATAACAAAAATAACAACAACAACAACAACAACAACAACAATAATAATAATAATAATAATAATGATAATAATATTAAATAGTAGTAAAAATTATGATCATAATAATAATAATCATATAATAATGATAATAAATTATGATAACTATATAATAATAACACTAATAAAAAATAGGATCAATACTAAAACTAATTTATAAAATTACTAAATTTAAAAATGTTTAGAAAAAAAACCTAAAGTAATTAAGTTTGAGGGGTTAAATTGCAAATTTTAAAACTTTGAGAGAAAGCATTTAGACATAAATATTAAACTGAAAACTAAAGGGACCATTGGTGTAAATAACTGAAAATTATAAACTCCAACATCCTCTCTCCCGTAAATCCGGCAACCAACCCCGGCGGAGCTCCGGCGAGCTCCGGCAAGGGTAAAAACACCCAACAAGTGACTGGTTAAGTCAATTAAATCACCCCCTTCAAACGTGAACCCGAATCGAACCTGTAACCATCTCATAATTGGTTCGAAATGTTAGTTTATTAAGTACCCGATTGAAACCGATGTATAACATGCGATTTCACTTGAAATTCGATGAATTGAACCGTTGAATCGATTAGAAACGTACATCTAATCATTATGAAACCAAATGTATGTTTTAATTTGTGATTAACAACCAATTAATCACATAATTATAACCGAAACAAATGAAGCAAAATGAAACATGTTCGGGACTGAATCAACTAAATTGGACCAGAGGGGAATCATCAAATTTGATTCCTTTAAACCCTTGATACACTCAATTTCTAGAAAAATACAACGCAAACTCGAAATCAACCTCATGTTCATAGCGAAAGAACCAAAGCTAAATCGAAGTAAACCATATCAATTTGTACATAATCGGGAAAGATAATCACACCTACATACTCGTATTAACTTGGGAAACAAAAGCCCCATGTTTTAGATCATTAGCAACACTGATTTGATCTTCAATTTTGGTACGAATCAACCTAGGGTTCATTCGATTTGGGGCTGTTTTGAAACTAATGTTTCTAAGATTGAGAACCAAGTTAAACCATGGCTAAGGCCTTGGTTTACCGGTTACTCACTCACCCTGTCAACCTAGAGGTCCCGGGTTCATTCGATTTAGAAAGGCTTTTTAGCCTTAATTCAAATATAGAAACATATTATTAAATATAAAAATGGGTTTTATAAACTTCAAATATTTTTAAAGGTCATTAAATATTTTCTGTGATTTTTCTAAGTTTAATTAAATAAATATCTTTGTAATAACATATTTTAACAAAGATTGTTGTTGAATAATTTTATTTAAAGAAATGAATTTTAAATAATAATTACTAAATATTATTGGACATTACATTATCCCTAATTATAGATTAATTAGGTTAATTATAAAATTTTATTTACATCATATCATTTAATGTCGCAAAACAATAAAAAGGATTAGTTAAGTTCCTTCATTGAAGTAATATATATATATATATATATATATATATATATATATATATATATATATATATATATATTTGTGTTTTTGATAACTAACTTTATTTATCTATAAAAATAACCCCCAAATTCCTATCGAAATCGTAGTTCGCGTTAAAACATTAATCTTATTATTAAACTTTAACCTTTTAAATACATACATACATACATACATATATATATATATATATATATATATATATATATATATATATATATGTATGTATTAGGTACTTTATGACGGTTTACGTTGGAACTACAATTATTATATCTTATTAATGATCAACTATATATTTATTTCACATGTGAGTTTTTCCATAACCCTTTTTTTACTTTATTTCACACTTTGGGGTGAAACAATTACTTATAGCCATTGCACTTGTAAATACGTTTCATACTTGTAAACTAATGGCAATTACTTACATGTTGTGATTGGATGACCTTTGTAATTACCATGTATTGAGGAATATATGTGCAATCATTAACTATTGCTAGCCTGGCGACGTCATAGATCTATGGGCCTCACAAGCCTGCTTGGTTTATCCAAGTACACTTAGCTAATCGTATAAAGTTGTAAACGTGAGAACTTGTAAACTATCAAGGTTTGATTGTAAATTCTGTCTTACATCCCTAGTTACTTTGTTCACTAATTTATAATAAGGATTACCATCTTTTATATACTGTGTATTGAAATCTATGGAAATCTCACCAACATTATGTTGTCCTTTCATTTTTAACTTGTTTCAGGAAATGCTCAAGTTCGATTCTACTTTTGAAGCTTATTCACACCTAGGAATGGACCTAGATAAATAAATGGATGGACTTAGAATATTTCTTTTATGTATGTTATTTTTCTTTATTTGAGACTTATCTTTGTAATGTTACATTTGAAACTTATCATTAATATATTTGGATTTAATAATAGCGTTATGTGGCTGTGAATGAGCTTAACTCTCACACCTTGACGTTTCCGCCGGCAAGGTTAGGGTGTGATAGATTGTATTATAGCCCATAACTATAAGGATTTAGGTTATTAGAAATAGTGACCTAGACTATAGCATATGCATGAACCTTATAGAATTATATTTTTATCTTGTAAAATATATGGTTGCATGCTACATAATGCCATTCCTTTTTATGTGCAATTTTATGCCTTAGCATAGGATTGCTTAAACATTGTTACATGTCTCACTAAACTTATCTTCGACTCTTTGACTCTACCCGAACATGAAACCTCGTAATCTTATTCTCGAAGACATGTGGAATCATATGCTTATGCTTATGACTTGGATCCTTAGACTTTATATCTAATCTATATAAATCTCATCAAGGTTTTGATTTCATGAACCTAAGGAATATTGTGTGACACATAGACACCTGTATCCTGGATTTCCTAGCAAAAGACCTTCGGGCTAAGGCAAGCATTTCACATAAATCCTACGGGACTAGTCATGCTTACCTAGAGATTTCTAGGATGAATGATAAACTATGGTCAATATACACAAGTTACTAAGGCAAGTGGGTCAATTCACCTTGACGTGTCAATGTTTCCAAATGGTAATGCGTTACCAAATAGAATCATTCCATGTACCTTACAACCCTTAGCTTATCTTTGTTTAAATTACTTTCCTTTGAACCCTTATTCCCGTGACTATTCATTTTGTATCTAGTATGTCTAGCCATCATGGAAAGCGTGGAAGTTCTGACCGCAAGCTTGCAACATTGATTGCCCGACAAATGGCTGTTGTGCTCCCATCCATGGTTGCTCAAGCTAATAGCACTGTAATGGCTAATAGCAACAACAACACTAATGGGAACAATAGTGGTGCTCATGGAGAGAATAGCAATAACCAACAAGGGAACAATCGTACATGCACTTTCAAACACTTCAACTCGTGCAAACCCACTAGTTTTAATGGAAAAGAAGGAGCCATCGATCTTCTCAAGTGGTTTGAAAGCATGGAGAACACGTTCATTTTTAGTGAGTGCCCCAACGAGTTGAAGATTCGCTATGCTACAAGTGTCCTTCAACAACGGGCACTAACATGGTGGAATAGTGAAAAGAGAAATCGTGGGGCTGAAGCTGCTTTGGCATTGCCTTGGGAGGAATTCAAGGATATCATGATCCAAAAGTTTTGCCTGAGGAGCGAGTTACAAAAGCTAGAGGAGGAATTCTGGAATCTCAAATAAGATGGTGGAAATCACTTGGCTTATTCCACCCGACATCATGAGTTGAGTATGCTTCTACACACATGGTGGCCACTATGCCCGTAACATTGAAAAATTTATCAAGGGGGTGTCACCTCAAATTCAAGATGTCGTGGTGGGTAGTAAGACCACAACTTTGGAGGAGGCAATTACTATGACCACGCAGCTCACCGAGAATCATATTAGAGCTGGTACTATGTCGAAAAAGGGTTCCAAGACTACTGTGAAGGTGACACCCAAGGCAACAAAGGAGGTAAGGGCCGTGTCATCTTCTCAAAACAAGAAGTGTAAGTTCACCCCGACACGCAACTACACTATGATCGCCCCAAATGCTCCTAAAAACAAATGGTGGTTGCAAATCATGCTCCCATGGCTGGAGCTTATGTCGATCCATATCCTATGTGTGAGACGTGCAAGTACCATCACGCGAGCAACATTCCATGCCGAGTCTACTCGTTGTGTGGAAAGTATGGGCACTTGGTGGCTACTTGTCTTCGTGCGCCAAACAATACTACAATGCTTACCAACCGAACCTACTATAACTATGGCGACCCTTGTCATATTCGTTGCAATGTCCTCGCAATGCGGGAATGTCACACCCCGAAAATCGCAGCGGAAGGTTGCGTGACGTGGTGGTAATGGAATTTGGAGTTAATCCAACAATTATCATCAAACGCGATCTATTAAACAGTTAGTTATGTAAAACCGTACGTTAGTCGGTCTAAATTCATAATAAATATCAACGATCTCAACATCGTACAAATTCTTATTGATTGGAAATACATTGTCTTTTATTTGATAAAAGATATTTACATGTTTGACCCTCCAAAGACTTATTCCTGGAAATTCCACATAGAGCTCACCTATAACCCTGAAAAGTGTGAAGGGTAATAAAGTCAACATAAAGTTGGTGAGCGATGGGGGTTTTCAGTCTCGCAAACATCATTTTTGAAAACAATATGATGAAACAGAGTATAATATATTCCACATAGACTAGCTAGGTACTATGATTAATTTAGGTCATAAGTCCATAATCAAACCAAGAAACACGTCATTGCCCCACAACTTTCCACACATATAAACTCCCTCGCCACAACCTGACCAGTGTGACTGGTCGCGAGAGCAGGCCATTCTAACCTGATAGATCTACCAATATAGTTTGCGGCCTCACCCCTGAGATTAATGATTATGGGGGTTTTTAGGGGCTCAATGGTATATATCCACACCAATGACCCAACTTATACCCTCATAATATATTATCCCGTTTAACCATCATATATCTTAGAGTATTGTTTCATGCCTTTCCCCCAAAACAGTTAAACCAATATTTAAAACATGGCCGAATGACTCACCTTAAATGCATTTAACGAAAAGAAACCAATGTGCTAGGCCTTTGATAATTAAACCCTAATCATGTGCATTATGGTCAATATATGATGATTTATGCTTACGAATGTTTTTCACCCACTTATTTAGTTGTTTGAAATAACATGTTTTATTATTTAGAAACGTACACCTCTGTAAACTTTTAGTAAAGTCCATTATTTCCCCTTAGGGTTATATACTCTTTCACTAAGATCTATTCTTGTTCATATTCTAGATGCCTTATGTCTTTACTATTCTACTTGCCAACCTTGCGTTTAAAACATATATTTGACTAGTGATTTTCTAATTTAAGCGTCTTATGTTATAAAACTATAATTTCCAAACTTATATATATATATATTATATATAATATATATATGTTAGTCTTTATTCAAAGTTTAATCAATAGTTTTGTTACTAATAAATTTTTATGCAAAATCTCTTATTTTACTTTTTATAAAATAATTCTTTTTATAGTTATTAAGATTATTAATTACTAATACATATATTATTTTTGCAAAACATAAAACTCATTAATTTATAGTTGTTGTATAAAATATATATATATATATATATAATATATATATATATATATTATATATATATGTTAAATGTAATTAGTCATGAGTTGTCCAAATATATATATATATATATTATTCTTAGTTTTTTATGAGTATATTTTATAAGATCTTGGAGCCGTTTGATGTCTTAGTCGAGTTCCTTGATTAGAACGTTCCTTTGGTCTTACACTTGATCTAAATCATGATTTCTAGTCCCAACATTATTAATCAACTTTTATCTAGTGAAGTCCCTAAATATATCCAAGTTTCATTTTTTTAATTTTTTAATCATCTTAACTTAGTCACTCATTAGCATTATTCCTTGTATTATCATTGTCACTCAATTCTTCAACCTAGTTATCATCTTAAATCATCTTACTAACAATATTCCTTCATCCGCAATAATACCAAATGTTTCTAACAAGGCCATAGTCCACTAATCTTCCATCTTGCATGTTCATATACATACATACGTGACATATACATACATGTATGCATGCCTACCACCCAAATCATCTAAATAACATGACTTTTATCAAACTAACATTACTACCTATTCAATTTTCATATTCATTTATATATTCAAAGAACCCTTTTATGTCCATATCATCAAAACAACCATTTTCATACATTCTTTAAATGGGTGAATAAAGGTGCATCAATATTTTCATCTTGATCATCCATGCATGAACAAATGTACACAATCTAATCAAAAATACCTTTGGTGACACTAGATAGAACTTTTTCACACAATGTTAGCACAATCCTCGTTTCTTGATAAACACTTCGGGTTCTAATCTAAGGTTTTAACTAGATTGCTATGTGAGAGAAGTGAAAGCTCTCAAATATGATGGTGAGGTTGTGGTGACCGAGAGAGAAGGGAAAGGGGGGTTGTTGGTTGTGGGTGGTGATGGAGGTGGTGGTGGTTGCGGTTGATGGTGATGGTGATGGTGTTTGAGGTGGTGATGGTGGTGAGTGGTGATGGGGTGGGGTGGTGACGGTTGATGGTGATGGTGATGGTGGTTGGTGGTGTAGATGATGGTGGTGGTGACCGGCACTGGTGTGGTTGGCGGTGGTGTGGTCGGCGGTGGTGTTGGTGGCGGAATGGTAGTGGTGGTGTGTGTGTGTTGTGTCTGGAAGGGGAAGAGGTGATGGAAATGAAAGGGTTGTGATGATGCTTGATCATCTCTTGGTATTTTGTAGACTCATGGATGACAAGTTGTCATCCATGCACACACTCCACCTAAAAATCATTTTTCATCAAATTTTTATTAATTAATTAACATTGTTATTATAAATATTATTAGTAGTATTATTATTACTAGTATTATTATGTGTAATAATATTATTATTATTCTTATTGTTAGTTACAATTATGATTACTATTAGATACAGGTAATTGGTTAAATGATTCAAAGGTTCGTTAAACCATTAATGTAAAATACTCCATTAAGCACTATATAATTAAATATTCATAATTTATCATTATGAATGGTTTCGAGTGTTGACATGATTGACCAGGTGTCACAGTCTCCCATCGTTTAAAAAAATTTCGTCCCGAAATTTACGTTGTTGAGCCCGAGTCAGGTCTGATTTTGAACGAGTGAGGGTACTTATGTTGCATTTGATCTTGACATTCCCAAGTAAATTCAGGTCCTCTACTAGAATTCCATCAGACTTTAACTAATTTGATTTGACTCCGCCTGAGTTTGTGAATTTTCCAATCCAAGACCTCTATCGGTTCTTCGATAAAGTGGAGTTTCTCATCAATACTAATCTCCTCTTGTGGAATAACTAGGGATTCATCCATCAAGCATTTCCTTAATTTAGACACGTGGAATACATCATGCACATTCCCAAGTTCCTTGGGCAGTTGACCTTGTACACGACCTTCCCAATTCATTCCACGATTTCAACAGTACCTATGAATCGTGGGCTCAACTTTCCTCTTTTGCCAAATCTCACAATGCCCTTCCATAGGGATACTTTTAAGAATACTCTGTCACCAACCATGAATTCCAATGGTTTTCTTTAATTATCTGCCTAGCTCTTTTGCCAAATATTAGCAACCTCAAGTCTCTTCCTGATCTAAACAATCTTGTGTGTTGTCTCTTGTATAATTTCTGGTCCTATTAATTGTCTTTCCCTAATATCTGCCCAACATGGCGGTGAACGACATTTCCTTCCATATAGTGCTTCAAATGGAGCGGCTTTGATGCTAGTGTGATAACTGTTATTGTATGAAAACTCTGCTAATGGTAGATGAGCATCCCAATTTCCTCCAAAATCAATTATGCATGCTCTTAGTAAATCTTCTAGAGTCTGGATGGTTCTCTCACTTTGGCCATCCAGTTGGGTACCCAAAATCGATTATGCATGCTCTTAGTACATCTTCTAAACTCTGCTAACTGTTATTGTATGAAAACTCTGCTAATGATTGGCCGTGCTCATGTCTAGTTGGGTACCCATGGCTTTGTGTAGGGATTGCCAGAATCTCAAGGTAAATTGACTATCCCTATCGGATATGATTGAGACTGGTACTTCGTGGCGTGACACCACTTCCTTGATGTGTAAATTTGCCAACTTGCTCATGCTGTACGTCTCCTTCATGGGTAAAAAATCTGCAGGATCAACAATTACCCACATGGTATCATAACCACTTGCTATTCTGGGTAATTTTGTCACAAAATCCATGGCAATGCATTCCCATTTCCACTTCGGAATTTCTAGTTGTTACAGAGTCCAGATTGTTTTTGATATTCTGCCTTTACCTTGGAGCAGGTCAAACATG
Source organism: Flaveria trinervia (assembly GCA_025506515.1). NCBI lineage: Eukaryota > Viridiplantae > Streptophyta > Magnoliopsida > Asterales > Asteraceae > Flaveria > Flaveria trinervia. The sequence goes on along the minus strand of CM046445.1, from coordinate 29,978,424 downwards.
GGTTAACATACATAGCTATGTCTCCCCTCATGTTAGGCCACGAGTAAAGTTCCTTTACGTCGTGATACAATTTGTCAATCCCTGGGTGAATTGAGTACCTCGATTTATGTGCTTCATCATGAATTATCTTGTGTAAATCCTCGTATTTAGGATCCCATACTCGATTTGAAAAATGCATTAACTTATCGGGGTTAGGTGTTAACTCCTTGATCATTCCCCGCAGACCTTCTCTTTCCACATTTCCATTTTTCAATGCTTCGAGTTGAGCATCACGAATTTGGTTAGTAAGGTTCGAGTATATGGTAAGTTCCAATGCTCGCACTCGTAGAGGCGTTTCTCTTTCTTTCCTACTAAGTGCATCTGCCACAACATTAGCTTTGCTTGGGTGATATCGGATATCGCAATCATAATCATTTAGCAGTTATATCAAGCGGTGTTGCCTCATATTTAAATCCTTCTGATTGAAGATATGTTGCAGGCTCTTGTGATAAGTGTATATGATGCATTTGGTTCCATACAAATAATGCCTCCAAATTTTAAGAGCGAAAACAACAGCTCCTAATTCTAGGTCATGGGTAGTGTAGTTCTTTTCATGCACTTTCAACTGTCTTGATGCATATGCAACAACTTTATCTTTTTGCATTAATACACATCCAAGACCTAACCACTATGCATAACAATACACTACAAATCCCTCTGTCCTATTTGGTAGGGACAGTATGGGTGCACTACATAACTTTTGTTTCAATACTTGAAACTCTTTTTCTTGACTCTCACTCCATGCGTACTTTATATCCTTACAAGTTAATAAGGTTAGTGGTTGAGCTATCTTGGAAAAGTTTTCTATAAATCTACAATAATAACCCGCTAACCCTAAAAATTGTCGTACTTCTATTGGAGATTTGGGGGCTTCCCAATTTCTGATTGCTTCAACCTTTGTCGGATCCACGTGGACACCCTTCTCGTTAATAACATGTCCGAGGAATCGAACTTCTTGAAGCCAAAATTCACATTCAGAGAATTTTGCGTACAAATTTTCTTTCTTTAAGATGCTTAGGATTAGCCTGAGGTGTTGCTCTTGTTCTTCCTTGTACTGTGAATATATCAGAATATCATCGATAAATACTATCACAAACTTGTCCAAGTAGGGTTTACAAACCCTATTCATGAGATCCATGAATATAGCAGGTGCGTTGGTCAATCCAAATGGCATTACTAGAAATTCCTAATGACCGTAACGCGTTCTAAAGGCTTTCTTTGGGACATCCTCTTTTGCTATCAATAGTTGGTGATATCCAAATCGTAAACCGATCTTTAAATAGTAGCTGGATCCTTGAAGTTGATCAAACAAGTTGTCGATTCTCGGGAGGGGGTATGGATTTTTAATGGTGAGCTTGTTTAACTCCCGGTAATCAATACAAATTTTGAATGATTCGTCTTTTTTTATTAATAGGACTGGTGCTCCCCAAGGGGAAAAACTCGGTCGAATGAATCATTTGTCTAACAATTCTTGTAGTTGTTTTGACAAATCTTACAGTTTTGAAGGTGCCAATCGATACGGTGATCGAGCTACAGGTGCGACTCCAGGTATCAGATCAGTTTGAAATTTGATCTGTCTTTGTGGAGGTAATCCTGGTAAATCTTCGGGAACTACCTCTGGGTATTCTCGTATGATGGGAATGTCTTCAATCCCTCTCTCCTCATTCTTTGTGTTAATGGCTTTTACTAGAAAGGCGGGATATCCTTCACTCAGGTATCCATAAGTTTCATGACACTTACAATTTTACACAAGGGTTTTCCCTTTTTTCCTTGTATGATTAGAAGTTCCTACTAGGAGTTGGTAATCGAATGATTTCCTTGAAACATACTATCTCAGCATGATTTCGAGAGAGCCAATCCATTCCAATAATAACATCAAAACTTCCAAGATTGATAGGCAATAAATCAATGCTAAAGAGATGGTTATTAAGTTGTATTGTGCAGTTTCTAATTACTTCATTGGATTCCGTTTTCTTTCCATTAGCTAGCTCTATAATATATTTCTTACTTAGCTTACATTGCTTAATTCACAAGGATGGTTCAAATTCTTTGGACACAAAACTCAAATCAGCACTTGTGTCAAACAAGCTGGAGGCATAATGATTATCAATAAGAAATGTACAGTTAACTACTGACGGTTCCTGACATGCCTCTCTAGTATTCATTTCAAAAGCTCGCACTCTAACCCTAGATCCATTCAACTTTGGGGAATCCTTATTGAAGTGTCCGATCACACCACACTCACAACAAGCATGATCAATTTTGGTTTTTTTTTCATCAAGTTTTGCTCAGCAATTTTGGCTCAGATGTCCAAATTTATGGCAATGAGTACAAATTCTACAATTCCCACTGTGAGAGTATCCACACTTGCTGCATTTCCCTTGAGCTTCTTTGCTTGTCCTACTATTGTTAGATGTTGCGACATAAACCCATTCGGATCTCTGGTTAAATCCCTTCCTGTTGTTTACTTGTCCCTTAGGACTTTCAAATGTAACACCCGGTTATTTTAAAAAGACAAGGCATGAAGAATAAATGAAAGAAAAGCAATAAAGTCCAAGTGGAAGGACTAAAAGTGTCCAAAAGGACAAATCTTTGAAAAAGTTGGTGTAAAGGTGGGCATGGCCCCCCACCCTCGTTTCATATCACCATTTTCTTTCAGATTTAGATAGAGAGAGAGAAGGAACTCTCAGCTGAAGAAAAAGAAGAAGAAGAGAAGTCGAATTCAAGGTAAGAAGTCTTGGTTTTTAAGTGTTTATGATGGGTTTTATCCCGGTTATATGTTAATGTGCTTATGTGTTTGTGTATGTGCTCGGGGGTGTGTGTTTGGTGTTGTCTTTAGGTGTTTGAACTCATTGCAAGCGGGTTCGAAAGGAAGAAACACCCAAGTTGCATCAGGTGAGTTCTAGACCCTGGTTTTTACTTGTTTTAATCTATCTTTGGGGCTGAAAATGTATTAAAACGATTTTCAAAGCTTATGTATGTATACCCGTATGGATTGTGCATGTTGGATGTTGATTCTTAAATGCTTATAGGTTATTCATGTTCAGAATAGTCATGCTAAGCATAGAATAGATGGGTTTGATGATTGGGTTTGAAACCAGACTAGAATCATGTTACACAGAGGGTCCATGTGCCTACATAAGACTCATGTGCCTGAAAATGCCTTAGAAAGATGTAAGTGTAATCCATGCGCCTAAACAGTAGTCCATGCGCTGAAGATTACCTTAGAAATGTTTATGTATAGCCCATGCGCTTGAGCAGTGGTCCATGCGCCTAGAAATATTAGTCGGACGACTAAGTGTAGGGCCATGCGCCCCAATAGTTCCCATGTGCCCAAGTGGCTCATGCGTCTAAGTGTTCATATGCACGAATAGTGCCCATGCGCCTAAATAGTTCATGCGCCTAAGTGATAAAATGATTAAGTGTTGGCTGATGCACCTATATAGTGACGAAGCGCCCAAACAAGGCTCATGCGCCTGAATAGTGCCAAAGCGCCTAAGCACTTAGAAATTTTTACAGAATTTTCTGGGAGTCTGTGCTTTTAGGGTTTTGATCGAGGGTTGACTAGGGCTTATCTGTGATGATGTTTCATGCATGGTTTGGATTGTTCCTTATTGTTATATTGCTATTATTATTATTACTTATAGTATGTGACTTTACGTGGTTTGTTTATTATCATAACGTAAAGTATTTTGTAATAATAAGGAGAAAGAGAGATAAAGAAAAGAAGAGGAACATTAATAAAAATGTTAACAAGTCTTGCAAGCTTACAGGAAGTACACGACCATGTTGTCGTTAGCTCAACTGTGTTGCGAGTTAGCTACCCTATTATACACACAGGGCCAATCAATTGAGATTGGTAGGACCTTTGCAGGGTGCACTGAGTGATTGGGTTGGCCTTGTATACAGTACACAGAACCCTTTTGAAGGATATAGTTGAGCCTTTCGAGGGATACAGTTGACCCTTTCGATGGATATAGTTGACCCTTTCGAGGGATATGGATGGCCCATCACCGGTTTTCCATCACGCATACAGTTGGGGTATTGCTCATTGGTCCACAAAAAGTGAAATATAAAGATAAAAGTTCACAGACCAGGCATACAATAATGAGAACGAATAGTATCTGTTCATATATTTAATGTGTGCTTGCATATACAGAAAAGAGTATTTTCATATACAACATATAGAAAGTATTTTATACTTTTAAAACTAGAACTCACCTAGCAACACTGACTTTTATACATTTTTAGTTGGCAGGTAATTATTGCTCAGGGTGGCACGAGGGTGAAGGTACTCGGCAGGGAAAGACTAACATCCATTCGTATTCTATGTTGTTGTTGTTTTGTAATGCAGTAAAACAATTCTTTTTTAAATAGTAAAATGATGATTTATTGCTTAATAAAAGTGTTCTAAATGAAATGAATGGTTTGTGATGAATTATTTCCGCCGCTTAAGTTTGTATACTTATAAGGTTTAATGTTTCAGCTGCTGTGATTGACCAACTGTGAGGTCTCCAGGAACGGAGACTTACAAGTTGGTATCAGAGCCAAAGTTTAAAAGAATAGAGTTAAATTAAATTTTAAAACCTAAACATAAACTGAAAATGGGACAAATGGAGGGATGTCAGCCCGAGTAGCTACGTGCCATGAGGTATGTCTTTTCTTAATGTTAACCAGTATTATGTGCGCATGCTATTTGATTATGTGCTCTTAGTAGATTTAGATACTGATTATGTCAGGATGGGAGATGCTTGGGGTATGAAGAGTAAAGTAAGTGGCTAATCACAACTGTCCACTGTAATTAGGGACTTATTGTACTTGACATAAACTGAGTGTTACCTTGAATGATCGTGTTAGTGTTTGAATCTTATAGTGTCGTTTGGAGGATGGCTGGCGGTAGATCTTCAAAAGCCTGTCGTGGTGGGGGTCACGGTGCTACTCTGCGACCCAAGAGAGCGAGACCAGAGTCGAGAAAGTGGTTCATGAAGAACCAGAGACCCCTTATCCAGAGGGTGGCGACAAGAGCGCCAATCTAAGAGACTCAGTAAAGGAGGCTGTGGTTGAAGAGGTTCCCCAAGTCATGCAGACGATTCTACCGTTTGTGGTGACCGAAGTGATCAAGGCAGTAAGGGAAGGGGAAAGAAAGGAAGAAACAGGTCCTCGGGTGGACAGGAACAACCAGAGCCAGAAACGGTTCTCTTTGATAATGAGGAGGAGGAAGAAGAAGAGCCTGCACCGGAGGCGACTCGAGGCTGTAACTGTGGGGCGTTTATGAGATGCAAGCCCCCTACTTTCGTTGGAAATAGCACTGCTATAGCTGCTCACCAGTGGGTAAGGGAAATGGAGGCTATCCTCGATATCAGTGAGTGTCGTGAAGATCAGAAGGTGAAATTCCCTACCCACTCTTTTGTGGACTCGACTTTGTGCTGGTGGGACAACATTGTCCAAGCCGAGGGTAGCAGGGCCATTAGGAGAATGAGATGGCCTGAACTGAAGAAGTTAGTGATTGAGGAATTCTGTCCACACAGAGAGATGGACAAGGTAGAAAGATATTTCTTGTAGCTGGAGGCGGGGACGATGACACACCAGCAGTACACCACCAAATTTAATGAAATGGCGTGGCTGGTGCCCGACCAAGTGACACCACTATCACGAAAGATTAAAAGATACATTCAGGGGCTGCCGGCGGATATCCATAGGCATAAGATCGTTGCCCGGCCGAGCACTTTCAAGTCGGAGGTTGATTTGGCTGGTAGATTATACGATGAGCGTGAGGTGGTGGTGATGAGGTGAAGAGGATGAGTGGGGATGGAAGGAACAGGAATGTGAAGAGATTTGGACGTGGTGGTTTTACTTCAAACAACAAGAAGGTGAAGCTGAATGACCGTGGAGTGTCGTTAAGATCAGGGCTAAGGAGGTGTGACAAATGTGGAAGGGAGCATACTGGTGAGTGTAGGATGGGGACGAATGTATGCTTCAGGTGTCGCCAGCCTGGCCACATCTCTAGAGACTGTAAGAAGCCGAGGGCGGATAGCTCTGGAGCAGAGAAGAAGAAGCTGGAGGAAGGAGGGTAGAGGTCAAGTGCTAGAGCTTACACTATGACCTGGGAGGAAGCCAGAGCTGATCCCGATGTTGTGTCAGGTATGTTCCTAGTAACCCAAACTTGTGCCTCTATATTGTTTGATTTTGGTGCTAGCAGGAGTTTTATTTCCACTACTTTCTGTGCTAAGTTGCCTGTTAATAGTAGAAAGGTCAGTACACCATTCGATGTAGAAACTGCTATTGGTAAGTCCACTAGAATTACTGATGTGATAGAGGACTGTGCCATAGAACTAGAAGGTCATAGGTTTGCTGCTAGGTTACACGTGATTCCCCTAGGTGGATTTGATGTAGTACTCGGGATGGACTGGTTAGCAACCTATGAAGCAAACATCGTGTGTTGCAAGAAGATGATTCGATTAGTTGTGCCCGATAAGAGTTTGGTTACGATTTATGGAAATCGTGTTACTACAATCTTTCAATGGCGGTGGCGGGGAAGTGCATAAGACGTGGATGTAGTGCCTACTTGGCCTACATAAAAGATGTGGATGCGTTGGCACCGCAATTATCCGAAGTACCAGTGGTGTGCAACTTTCCAGATGTATTCCCGGAAGACTTACTTGGCGTGCCACCAGATCGCGAGATTGAGTTCCAAATTGATTTGATATCCGGTGCTCAACCTGTTGCCAAAGCACCGTATCGGTTAGCTCCGACAGAAATGAAAGAACCGATGGAGCCGTTGCAGGAGCTGCTCGACAAGGGGTTCATTAGACCAAGTATCTCTCCCTGGGGTGCTCCGGTCCTGTTTGTGAAGAATAAAGACGGTAGCATGAGGATATGCATCGACTACCTTGAGCTGAACAAACTGACAGTAAAGAACCGATACCCCTTACCAAGGATTGATGACTGTTTGATCTGCTCCAAGGTGCCAGTTGATTTTCAAGGATAGATCTTCGATCTGGTTACCATCAGCTAAAGGTGAAGGAGCAGGATATCCCTAAGACAGCTTAAGGATATCTAAGTAGAAGAAAGGCTCAATCATGTGGAGCAACTAGTGGCAATCATTGATCATAAAGAGAAAAGGCTGACAAATAAAGTGGTTCCTCTTGTGCGTGTATAGTGGAAGCACAGGAAGAGATCCGAGTCTACATGGGAGACTGAGGAGGAGATGAGGCAGTATTATGCTCATCTGTTCGAGGAAAAACAGGTTTCAGGGACGAAACATATATAAGGGGGGTGGACTTGTAACACCCAGTTATTTTTAAAAGACAAGACATGAAGAATAAATGAAAGAAAAGCAATAAAGTCCAAGTGGAAGGACTAAAAGTGTCCAAAAGGATGAATCTTTGAGAAAGTTGGTGTAAAGGTGGGCATGGCCGCCCACCCTCGTTTCACATCACCATTTTCTTTTGGATTTAGAGAGAGAGAGCAGAGGAACTCTCGGATGAAGAAGAAGAAGAAGAAGAGAAGTCAAATTCAAGGTAAGAATTCGTGGTTTTTAAGTGTTTATGACGGATTTTATCCTAGTTATATGTTTATGTCCTTATGTGTTTGTGTATGTGCTCGGGTGTGTGTGTGTGTGCTTGGTGTTGTTTTTAGGTGTTTGAACTCATTCCAAGCGGGTTACAAAGGAAGAAACACCCAAGTTGCATAACGTGAGTTCTAGACCCCAGTTTTTACTTGTTTTAATCTATCTTTTGGGCTGAAAATGTATTAAAACGATTTTCAAAGCTTATGTATGTATACCCGTATGTATTGTGCATGTTGGATGTTGATTCTTAAATGTTTATAGGTTATTCATGTTTAGAATAGCCATGCTAAGCTTAGACCAGATGGGTTTGATGATTGGGTTTGAAAACAAACTAGAATCATGTTACACAGAGGGTCCATGCGCCTATATAAGGCTCATGTGCCTGAAAATGCATTAGAAAGATTTAAGTGTAATCCATGTGCCTGAACAGTAGTTCATGCGCCTAAGATTACCTTAGAAATGTTTAAGTACAGCTCATGCGCCTGAATAGTGATCCATGCGCCTAGAAATATTAGTCGGACGACTAAGTGTAGGGCTATGCACCCCAATAGTGTCCATGCGGCCAAGTGGCTCATGCACCTAAGTGTTCATACGCACGAATAGTGTGCATGCGTCTGAATTGTTCATGCACCTAAGTTATAAAATGATTAAGTGTTGGCTGATGCGCCTATATAGTGACGAAGCGCCCAAACAGGGCTTATGCGACTGAATAGTGCTAAAGCGCCTAAGCACTTAGAAATTTTTACAGAATTTTCTCGGAGTCTGTGCTTTTAGAGTTTTGACCGAGGGTTGACTGGGGCTTATTTATGATGATGTTTCATGCATGGTTATGATTGTTTCTTATTGTTATTATTGCTATTATTATTATTACTTACAGTATGTGACTTTACGTGGTATGTTTATTATCATAACGTAAAGTATTTTGTAATAAGAAAGAGAAAGAACAATAAAGAAAAGAAGAGGAACATTAATAAAAATGTTAACAAGTCTTGCAAGCTTACAGGAGGTACACAACCATGTTGTTGTTAGCTCAACTATGCTATGGGTTAGCTACCCTATTATGCACATAGGTCCAATCAATTGAGATTGGCAGGACCTTTGCAGCTTGTCGTGGGTGATTGGGTTGGCCTTGTATACAGTACATAGAACCCTTTCGAGGGATATAGTTGACCATTTTGAGGGATACAGTTGACCCCTTCGAGGGATATAGTTGACCCCTTCGAGGGATATAGATGGCCCATCACCCGATTTCCATCGCGCATACAGTTGGGGTATTGCTCATTGGTCCATACACAAAGTGAAAGATAAAGATAAAAGTTCACAAACAAGGCATACAGTAATGAGAACCAACAACATCTGTTCATATAGTTAATACGTGCTCACATATACAGTACAGAGTTGTATTTTACAAAAAAAGTATTTTCATATACAACATATAGAAAGTATTTTATACTGTTGCACCCTGAAAGGATCATACATGCCAACTTAATGGGTGAGTTGATGGTTGTTCAGCTGGAATCTCACAAGTCAAAAAAGAAATCCGGATGAAGATCTGCAAGGAAATTAACAAGTGTTATCTTCCGCACTAGTTAATGCGGAAGACATAACTCTGATGCGGACAAGTGTTTACTGTTCTGCATTGACTAATGCGGAAGACATAACACTAGTGTTGAAGAAGAAGTTACTCTTCCGCATTGACTAATGCGGAAGAACAAACGAAGATGTGGACAAGACTTTGCTCATCCGCATTGACAAATGCGGATGACCAACCAAATGCACATGAGTATTTATTCATCCGCATTAACCAATGCGGATGACAAACTTACTAATGCGGATGATCAAGTGGAAATGCTGATCAAGATTATCTCATCCGTATTTGTCAATGTTGATAAACAAGCAGAGATGTGGATCAAGACACACTAGTTTCTGATGTAATAGGTCAGGGGTAGTTTAGTCATTTTTTATAGGCATCTTGCCTGCCTATAAATAGAATAGTTAACCTCGTACTGAGGTGACGGCTGATAGATAGACAATTTTTTGTTGTAATTACTCTTTGTAACTTATCAACTTTTATATATCAATACAAACATCATTTATGATTATATTTCTTGCTTGGAATGTTCTTTGATTGTTTGTTTCTGCCACTCAATCATTGACTTGATTATCATATTCGATTCTTAGTAAGAATATCACTCTTACTCAAACCCAGTCAATTGGTATCAGAGCTTTGGCGCTCAATTCTCTTTCAGATCTACGCACAGACAGAATAGAACTCGATTGATCTGATAATCAAGTTGCTAGTAGTGGATATCACCATCTCTACTTAGCAAACATCAAGAATACTCCTGTCAAACAGCAAGAAAATCTGTACAGAACCCATTCTTAACCTTGAAAGAACTCCTTGAACAAGTTGGACTCATAAAAAATAATCAATCTTAAAATCAACTAAATCTATACTTACACAAATCAACATGGATTCTAACAGTTACTCTGAACTAGGTCATACACCTAAACCTCCCATGCTTAAACACAAATCTGAGTTTAAACAATGGAGAATAAGGTTTAGAAATTATATCACAGGTTTAGATCCTAATTTTTTGATCTCAATATGTAAGGGTCCACATATTCCTCGTACTCTATCAACTGCTCAAGCTACACTTTACAAGACTGCTAGAATACCAATTGAAGACTTAACTCTGGATGAAGATGACTATACGAAAGTCAAAATTGATCTCAAAGCATACTCAATTTTGACTCAAGCACTCAAGAAAGATGTGCTAAAAAGATTGGAAAAGTATGGAACTGCTAAAGCTATTTGGGATGCCCTCAAAATTATGTGTGAAGGAAGCAGTGAGGTTGCTGAAATAACAAAGACAAGCTGGTCAATCAGTATGAAACCTTCCATCACACCAAAGGAGAATCCATATCAAAACAACTACACAGATTTGTACAGTTGGTAAAGACTTGGAAATTATGGGTGTTTCTTACAACATTAAAGAACTTAACAAGAAAATGCTTCACAGTCTACCTGAAGGCTGGAAGCAAAATGTCACAATGCTGAAAAATACTCTTGATCTTGAGAGTACCACTCTAGACATTATGATAGCCAAGATTGAAGCTTTGGAACTGGATGAACGAAGCAGAAACCTGAGTGGACCAAGAGTGATTGAGGCCTACAAATTTCCTTCAGAATCACATTCTATTGAAAATGCTTTCATCACAGAGGAAGATGACTTCATATCATCAAGAGATCAAATAAACAATACTGGGTTCATTGCATCTGCACCATTCAATCACCCTTCAACTTCAGCTCAAGCACCTAAAGTCTCCACTGCTCCTCAAACCTTTCTAGAAGACTTAAATCAGAAGAGCAAAAGGCAACTTACAATGCCTTTGTTGCAAGTTTTGAAGCATATCTAGGGGGAAGACTCACTTCTGCCCACCTAATTCAGGAAGATTTAGAAGAAATGGATCCTGATGATTTTGAGGAGATGGATGTATAGTGGCAAATGGCAATGATTGCCATGAGAACAAAGAAATTCTTCAGAAGAGGAAGAAAGTTAAGCCTGAATAAGAACACAAAACTTGGATATGACAAATCCAAGGTGAAATGCTTCAACTGTGGCATGACTGGCCATTTCTCAAGAGAGTGCAATGCTCCCAAAAGAAACAACTATTCAAGGAACTCTCCAAGCCAATCATCATCACTGCCCAATACAAGCTATCACACCAACAATCAACAACAGCAGTACCAACATTCTCATCATCAACAAACATACCAGAATCAACCACAACTGACAAATCAAGCCCATGCAAGCAGTCAGCCTTCTGCCAGTGCCCTTGTGATCAAAGAAGATGGGATATGTGACTGGAGTGTGTATGCTGAGGAAGTCAAGCCTCAATTCCAGAATCATGCATTTATGGCTCCCATCAATGATGGACCATCTTCAATGCCTACTGAATTAGAAACTAACCTTTGTAGTAAAAAATGCATAAATGAATTACAAGAGTATAGAGAACACAACCATAAACTGGCAGATAAAATTAAAGAAGAAAAAGTGAAGTCAGAAATGATGAAGAGAGAACTAAAAGGTTTTGAAATCAAAATCAAATCTCTTATTTCCGACATAGAAAAATTGCATGGTGAGAAATACAATCTTGCAGCTGAAAATGAGCTACTTGCTGAAAAGTTAGCTCAAGCTAAAGCTCAACAATCTATGACTGAAGTGAAACTTGAAAAGTTTCAAATGTCTTTAGTCAAGCTACAAGAGATGCTGGATTCACAAAAAGATCCAAAGGACATGTAAGGGATTGGGTATAATTCGTGTCCTCCACCATACAATGACAATTACACTGTCATGCCCGACTTTGTCTCACTCTCTGAATCAATTGAACCAAAACTATGGAACCTAAATGAGTAGTGAAACAAGTGACAAATCCTCAAAACAAACCTGATGTTTATTTTAAAACCAATGAGGATAAAATCAAGTTAGGTCACCCAATCAAAATCAAAGAGTGCTCACACAAGACAGTGAGTGTCATGAACCATCAAGCCCAGTAAAAGCAATTGTACCTTTTATAAAATTCATACCATCTGTTTTACAAGGAAAAAAGAAATATGTCAAGACAGTGAAACCCACTACTAAGAGTAGTTCTGATAATGAGATTATATCTCCACAAAATTCAAGCAAATCAAAAAAATATTTCACTCAAAAAGAAACAAACTGAAAAACTAAGTTCAACACATAAAACTTCATCAGACCCTCAATCATCAAGGTTAAGGCAGGGAGTTGGGTTTGATATCTGTAACAAAGAACATGTTGACCAGTTTGAGAAAGAAGTGAGAAGTAGGTTGAAGAAACATAAACAACCAAGACAACTAAACAAAAGTAGTGTTGTGAAACAATCTACTAAAAGGGCTGATTCTGATTCATCACCTAAAGAAAAGAAAGTGACTCATCAAAAGAAAGTATCAGTTGAGTCACACAAGGAAAAATCTTATTCAAGAAACAAACAAATGTATTGTGATATTTGTGTCATGTTCAATCACAAGACAGATAAATGCTTCTTCAATCAATATTGTTCTATCTGTGATATGAACAATCACTCCACCTAAAATTTCTATTTCAACAAGTATTGTTCGATCTATGACATGAACAATCACAATACATCTGATTGTTACTTTAATTAGAAGGGGTTGAGAATTCCACAACACAAGCCCATCTCAAAAACATCTACTATAATGCACTCTGTCAGGCCTCATCTTCATAATACTCAATCTAGGACACCTAGATCAACAAATGACAGAATAACTTGAAGGATTTAAGGAAGGGTCAAAGAAGTCATCTCATAATGAAACACAAACTTTTGATAATGAAACTCGGGCTAAATGTTTTCAAAGAAATAGAGACCAACGATTTCATTATTCATCTGAATCCTTAGTAGATGTTGATGAGATGACTCGACCAATTCATCAACAAAAATCTCCCAGAACACCTCCATCCAAATCACAATTCCGAGAGAAATATCAGGAGGTGACTATCATCAATAGGAACGGGAAACCTAAGACCATAAAGGCTTGTGTTCCTTATTCTAATTAGTTCTTTTTGTTTGTAGGTTCATCCACATAGGTCTAATAGCATATGGTACATAGATAATGGATGCTCCCGACACATGACTGGAGATCGTTCCCTCCTTCATGATTTCAAGTACATACAAGGAAATATTGTGGCATTCGATGGAGATTTAGAAGGTGGTAGAATTACAGGAGAAGGATCTGACTGGGTTTTAGTAAGAGTGATATTCTTACTGAGAATCGAATATGATTATCAAGTCAACGATCGAGTGGCGGAAACAAACAATCAAAGAACAATCAAGCAAGAAAATTACTCATAAATTCTGTTTGTATTGATATATGAATGTTGACAAATTACAGAGAATAATTACAACAAAATCCTCTATCTGTCAACCGTCACCTCAGTACGAGGTAAACTATTCTATTTATAGACAAGACAAGATGCCTTTACAAAATGACTAAACTACCCCTGACCTATTACATCAGAAACTAGTCTATGTGTTGATCCGCATCTCTGCTTGTTCATCCGCATTGACAAATACGGATGAGATAATCTTGATCCGCATTTGCAATTGATCATCAACATTAGTATGTTGGTCATCTGCATTGGTTAATGCGGATGAACAAATACTTGTGCGCATTTGGTTGGTCATCTGCATTTGTCAATGCAGATGATCAAAGTCTTGTCCGCATCTTCTTTTGTTCTTCCACATTAGTCAATACGGAAGAGTATCTTGTTCAGTATAAGTATTGTGTCTTCCACATTAGTTAATGCGGAAGAGTAAACACTTGTCCGCATCAGATTTTTGTCTTCCGTATTGACTAATGCGGAAGATAATACTTGTTATTTTTTCTTGTATTTCTTCATCCGCATTGCATCTTGGACTTATGGGATTCCAGCTAAACAATCATCAATTCACCAATTGAGTTGGCATGTATGATCCTTTCAGGATGCAACAATACTCTCCCTAAGGATTATACAACCTAGTTTTCGTAGTTGTTTAGGAGGTGATTGACGTTGTGAAGATTCAGCTGGATCTTTAGAAGGTAGTATTAATGCTGCTTTGCTGGGATCCATAACGGCCTTGATCATGTTTACAAAATCAGTTGCTTCGGACATCTTGTCTCTACTCAGCACATGTATTTTCATTTTGCTCATGTTGTAGATGGCTTCCATTGGTAACTTTTTCAGAGAAATCGGTTCCCATATGGAGAGTTTTGAAAGACCATCTCTATGAATCAATAAACTCCCTCCCACATCTACTTCAAGTTTAACAATGTTTCCAAGTTGCAGTGGTGTTTTCTTCTTCTTTCTTTTATCTCTTTTAATCTTTATTCTGTCATAGGTCAGTTTCAACAACTTGATGCATTTCAAAAAGAAGTGCATGTCTTGTTCACCTAATTTGCTGTTTAATTCCCTGAGGTGCCTGGCATAAATGTAGTGGATGTATGATTCATCAAGTAGTCTCACTTCATATCCACTGAAAAGTCTAATGTCAGCTCCTTCTTTTCCTCCCCACTTCCTTTCTATCACCAGCTCATAGGTTTTCTCATCATAGTACACATTTGAGATAGGAATGGAAGAATGAGTACCAGACACTACTTTCCTCTTTAAAGATGCAGTTGGCTTCACCTTCAACTCAGGGAATACTATTTCTTGTGCTTCCACCTTTTTCTTCTTTTCCAGGGGATTGACAAATGTTTTATCTTTTCTTAAGCAAATTGTCTTTAATGAATTGAAGTTGTTTGTCGTTCTGAACATCTTAAGTATATTCTCAAATTCATATCCCCTGAACATAGTTGCATGATTGATCAGTTCAAGTTGAGCTAGTTCCTTCAAATCATGAATCTCAATGGCATTTACTAGAGCTGAGTACTCTATGAACAATTGTACTAGCCCTGAGATTCTTTTCACCATGAACATGTTCCAGGTGCTATCATACTTCCACGCTATTATCTTCTGATATATCTTCCCTTTTGGAGTAGATACCCCTCTAATCAGTTCAGCAGTGGTCAGTCCTTCTTGCAGCTCCAACTAAGATGGTTCTGCAAACCATTCAGGATATTTGTGGAGTACCGGGGCAAGTAGTTCTTGATCTTTTATGTTTAGCAGCATGTCTTCAGCTGACATTTTGTTTCTGGGTTTGGTTTTTGTCAACTCTTCTTCTAGTTTCTTGAGTTTGTCTTTCTTTTCATTGATTAATTGAAGTATGGCAGCCCTTAATGAATTTGTCTTCATGTTTGCAATCTTTCTTTTTGTGAATCCCTGACTTGAAAGGTATTCCTTGTGGGTTTCTTCATGGATGAGTCTTTGAGTATTGGAGTGTCCTTTGACATTGTCTTCTCATAGTCAGTGTCTATTATTGGATCAAGCAACAACTTCACTTTCTCTTCCTCTTCTTTCATTTTCTCATAAGTCATTGCAAACACTTCATCAGAATCATAGCCTTGATTGATCAAGAACATGGCTTTAATCATCAAGTCATCAGTTTGAGCTTTGGTTACCATTTCTTCTACTGGTTGTTCTTCCTTAAGAGGACTATCCATGAGAACATCCTTTAACACTTCATCTTCATCAGCAATTTCCCCTTCTTCTAAATCAATTGCTTTGTCCAACTTTTTCAACCGAGCTTCTGCCTGCTCATGTTCTTCCAAAAATTCAGCAATTGCTGCTAAAGTTCTTGGGTCATCTTTTTGCTTCTTTGATGGTTCTTCTTCATTTATTGGCCTCTTGACTTTAGCCTTTTCTGCCAAATACTTTCTCTTTCGTGAGTAAGTTTGAAGTTGTGGGCTAGAGGTTTCAGTTTAATCTTCTGGTTCAGGGACCCTTTCAGGTGTGCTTGGCTCTTGATCCTTCATTTCACTTTGTTCAGGTGTAGTTTCTTCTTTCCTTTCTTGTTCATATCTTCCTCTTAGTTCATCTTTTTGTTCTTCTGTCAATGATATGGCAGGGACAATTTGCAGAGACAATTCCTTTTCCAATGGCATCGGTGATTTAGGAATGAATACAAAAGGCTCTGCCTCAGTTCTTTGAGTGTTTATTAACTCCCAAAAATCATCATCAATGCTGAATTGTTCAGAAGCAAAACTATCCAAAGCACTAAAAAGTTCTTCAAATTCACCCTTTTATGAGTCTGAGTGGTCAGTGTTCCAGAATACACTACCATGTCTAAGCTCTTGTCTTTAATCTCAGTTTCACTTTCATCATCCACTTGTTCTTCATTATCATCATCATTCTTTTGTTCTTCTTTTTTCATCATCATCCGTCACATCAGTTCTTTTAATCATCATTTCAAGCTCAGATATTCTTTTGTTCTTGCTCTCGATATCCTTTTCCAGTTCTGAGATGATATCAGCTTGTTCCTATATGATGTTTTCTTGTTCCTCCATGGCAATAGTTTGTATTTCAAGAGAGTCTATATGACCACTCACTTCTTCTCTTGAATGTTTCAGTGCAGCTTTTAGATTTTCAATCTCTTTGGCTTGTTCCATTCTTTCAACTGTATGTTTTACTTTAAGATCTTTCAATTCTCCTTCTTTCACATCGAGTTCCAGAATTCTGTAATTTATAATTCTTGGTCTCCTCTTTACTATTCTTTCCATCCTTTCTACTTTGAGTAACAACTCAGTTATTAATTCATCTTTTTCATCAGGCCTATTGATGTTTGATTCAGCATAGCTCTCAAAAGGAGCAGCCTCAGAAGGTTCATTCACAGCTCTGGTTTGATCATGATGATCCTCCTCATCAGAAGATGATTTGGATGATTTGGATGCACTTGTTGATCCTTTTGGTTCAGCAGGGTGATCAATTGATGATGGTAATGGTTAGTAAGGGGAATAGTAGATTGGTGTGGTGATATAGGAGATTAATGATATGGTGATGTAGGTGTAGATTGAGTGATCATAGGTGGTGTTTGTTGTGGTGAACGACGTGATGGTATTGGTGAAGGTAAAGGTGATGGTTTTGTTGGTGTTAAAGATGATGGTATTGGGTAAGGTAAAGGTGATGATTGAGCTATTGGTTGTGGTATTGGTTGTGGAGGAGGTTGTGCTTGATCTGCTTGGTGTATTTGTTCAAACATCCAAGGAAGAGGGGGTGAAGGGGCACCACTGTAGAAGTTCCTTGGGTCCTTCTTTTGATGTACTTATAGGACCATGCATCATAACGAGGAATGTTAAGTATTGATCCTTCATTAGCAATGTCATGAAATGTTTCATTGATTAGACATTGAATAAATCTGGGGTACATTAGAAATTTGTATCTCAACCCTTCTTGAATGTTTGAGATTAGGCCATTAAATACATATGCTGACATGTTAAATCTTCTGTTGGTGCAGAGAGCATAGATGGCAGAAGATGTGAGGACTGGAATGTCATTCCATCCTATTTTCCTTTTAGATAGACAGTGTTGGAACATATGAATTAGAAATCTCCAGGGCAGATCCACTAATCCTTTTACTATCTGTTTGGCTTCATAGCTCCCTTCATAACCAATTTTAGAGAAAAATGTGGTTATCTCCTCATCATCCAATTCAAGAGGATCATCTGCATTGTCATTGAATTGAAGACATCTTCTAACTGATTCTTCTGTGATCCTCAGCGTGTGTTCAGTGTTGATCTTGCCAGTAAGAGTTTTCACTCCATTTTCTTCAACTACTTCAGTTGATTCCTGAAAGACCTGATGGGATTCTCATATATTGTAGGTCTTACTGTTATAGCATATGCTACCCTTGTGGTAGATAAGAATCTTATCATATCTCTGAGACCTTCTGCTTCAGGCACATCAGGGTTTAGATAACCGCTGACGTTATGGAGCTTGCTCCATGTAAGGTTTGCCATGTAATCTGCACAAGAGACGTGTGTGTTTGTTCACACTTTTGACTTTAATTTTGACTTTGATTTGTTTCACACTTTTCTTTTTCACATTGGTCTGTTTTTCTCAGTAAACATGGTTGTCATGGTTTTCAATATTCGTTGAATTCCTATCAGTTTACATGTTTATGGACATCGAAAATGTGTATTACATCACTTAATGATTTAGATTTTGGTGTTCTTCAATTGTTTTTTGGTTCATCGTTTGATTTAGGGTAGCCGTTCCAGACTTAGGTTTTGGTTTCAAAATCTGTTGAAGTTATACCATCTTTGAAATGACTGCTGTTCTGAATCGATGACAAGAATGTTAAAAGATGAAACACAACACAATCTTTGAATGTTTGTGATGATGATGATGAATGATGGTGGTGTACTGTAGTTTTACGCTCGTCTCACTATAAGTTCTCTCAAATTTGAAAAGTATTAAATGACCTGTTCAAATTCCTTTAAATAGTCAAATAATACAATTTGAAAAATTTTATAAGTTTGCAAGCATATATAGTCCACACTATAGCAAATGCTGAAGGTTAATTTGTTTGTTTTTGGTGATCCGCATTTGTGGCTGTAGCTAATGCGGAAGACGAACTTTTGACTTGACAGTCCGTATTTGACTACTTTTGGTCATCCGCATTTGTGGCTGTAGCTAATGTGGAAGACTTAATTCTTGATTGACTGTCCGCATTACTCTACAGTTATGAATGCGTTTGATTTTATTCTACCCACATTTGTGCACTGTTGCAAATGCGGAAGTTAAACTTGAAATTTGGTGCCCGCATTTGTGTACTGTTGCAAATGCGGAAGTTAAACTTGACATTTTGGCTGTCCGCATTTGTTTACTCTTGCAAATGCGGAAGTTAAACTTGACATTTTGGCTGTCCGCATTGGTTTACTGTTGCAAATGCGGAAGTTAAACTTGACATTTTGGTTATCCGCATTTGAGTTGTAGTAAATGCGGTAGAGCAAACTTCACATTTACTTCACACACTAATGCGGTAGAGTAAAATCATTGTCCACATTAGTTGCACTTCAAAAATTATTGTTACCCGCATTAGTTATATGCATGGTTACCTTCACCCGCATTAACTAATGCACTTACCAACATTATCTTTTAAACTAAATCGAAAGTTAATGTGATTGAATTGATTATTCATCTTATGAAGAGGTGTCCTTGATTGATTTCTCTTATGATGTTGGCTGTTGGAGTTGTCAATTTTCGCTTGGATTGACTTGTATGTTACATCTGATACAAGTTTCCTAATTTGACGGATCTTGGGCTTATCATGCTTCTAAGAATCTGCATAAGCTGAGATATAATGATTGACTTATTGCAACAACACCAACTAAAATTCCTTTTGTTTTGTTTTTCAAAATTGAGTTGATAAACTAAAATTTGAACTTTACTCAAAAATTTTAAATTACTCCCCCTAAAGTTTATGTCCACATTTGGAGAGAAACTTTAAAGATTTTAAAAGTTTTGAATAAATTTTTTGATTAATATTAATAATGAAGAGAAAAATCTCTTTGTTGGGATTATATCAATCTTACATTACACATGTGCATCCTTTATAATTAAATGGACATGATTATGAACTTGAAGATTGAAGGTATGTTTATCCTCTTAAGCTCATACCTAGTTGATATTTTGATGCAAATGACTTTTATCATGTTTTGGTTGATTTATTATTCAATGTGTACCTCACACACATAAGCATGGAATAATCAACCCTCCTTATACAATGCATGGTAGAACTTTGTCACAACTTTGCTTACCAGGTTACTTAAGTCATGAAATCTCATAATCATTGATCCTATTGGGATTCTTTTAGTTTGATCCTTTTTCATGTTGATCCACATTGGGATTCTTTTCACTTCACTTTGGAAGGTGATCCATGATAGGATTCTTTTGATCATTCACTTGGAATGTATTATTTTGTTGATTCATCCAATTTTGGATGTGTTCCACATTGGGAATCTTTGGGATCATGACATCTGCACTATGTGCAAGTTTCATCAGGTCTTTGCTCAGCAAAACAAAGATGAAACATGATGTGGTGAAAGAGATTCATAAAGTATCATTACCTGGTGTGTTTAGCTTACTACACACATATGCATTCAGATAAGCCAATACATACATGTACTTAGTGATGAGTGTTTCACAATTGAATATGTCTTAAATCATCACTACATGTATCTTTTCTTCAAAG
This sequence comes from Flaveria trinervia, assembly GCA_025506515.1. Lineage (NCBI taxonomy): Eukaryota > Viridiplantae > Streptophyta > Magnoliopsida > Asterales > Asteraceae > Flaveria > Flaveria trinervia. The sequence goes on along the minus strand of CM046445.1, from coordinate 29,958,164 downwards.
TTAACCTACCAACATATCTGGTAAGTCATTTCAGTCTTTTACATTTTGAAATTAAGCATAATGAATGATATAACGACTGTAATTATATCATTTCCCTAGATTCTTTTCTTCATAAGACTTGATTTCTTTTTGTGGTTTTTCTGATGTTTTAAAATATTTTTGATATTTTTCTAAATTTTTACTCAAGGTTAATCATGCCAATTGACTGAACCAGAAATTGAAACCTACTAGGTTCAAATGCCTTGGTAAACAAATCAGCTAATTGATTTTCTGTTGGTACTTGAATCAATTTGATTAAACCCTTTTGAGCACAGTCTCTCAAAAATGATATCAAATTTCAATATGTTTTTTTTGAGTGCTCAACTGGATTATTAGTTATAAAGACAGCAACTGTATTGTCAATAGAAATTGGTGTATGCAAAAAGTTAAAACCATAATCAAGCATCTGGTTTTGAATCCAGAGAATTTGCGAGCAACATGCTAAAGCAACAATATACTCAGCTTCAGCTGTGGACACAGACACATTTGTCTGCTTCTTGAGGATACTAGTCTAGGACCAAGAAATTGACAACCGCCTGAAGTGGATTTTCTGTTGAAGTTGCATCCTCCATAATCAATGTCTGTGTAGGCATAGAGATTAAATTCTCCTTCCTTTGGATACCATAATCCGAGAGCTGGTTTGCCTTCAGATATCTGAATATCCTCTTGACTGCATTCACATGTGATTCTTTTGGATCAGCTTGATATCTAGCACACACACAAACACCAAACATAATGTCAAGCCTACTGGCTGTTAGATACATAAGTGAACCTATCATTGATCGATTGTGAGTTTGATCCACTGATTTGCCTTTAGGGTCAAGTCCAATCTTCACTTTAGTATCTACAGGAGTTCTAATAGACTGATAGTCAACAAGTGGAATTTCTTGAGCATGGTTTCTACATATTTGATTGATTGATGAAGATTTCATCTGCTGTTTGCTGGACTTGCACTCCCAGAAAGAATGTGAGTTCCCCCTAGCACTCATTTGAAACTTTGAATGCATAAGATCTTCAAATTCTTTGCAGAGTTGTTTGTTTGTTGAGCCCAATATAATGTCATCCACATAGATCTGGACTAACAGCACGTCTTTTCCTCTTATTCTTCTGAAAGAGTCTGATCAATCTTTCCTCTTTCATACCCATGTTCAAGAAGAAAGGATGATAGAGTCTCATACCACTTTCTTGGAGATTGATGAAGACCATACAGAGCTTTGTCGAGCTTGTACACTCTGTGAGGGAAATCTGGATCTTCAAAGCCAGGTGGTTGACTTACACAGACTTCTTGAGCAATCTTTCCATACAAGAAGGCACACTTTACATCCATTTGATAAACAGTAAATTTCATGGACGCAGAATATGCGAGAAAGATTCTGATTGCTTCTAGTCTAGCAACAGGAGCAAACACCGCGTCGTAGTCAATTCTTCTTCTTGAGTGTATCCTTGTGCCACTAGTCTTGCTTTATTTCTGATGACTATCCCTCTATCATTAGTCTTGTTCCTGTACAGCCATCTGGTACCGATAGGGTATGTCCTTCGGAAGATCTACCAGCTCCCATACTTCTGGTTTCTTGAATTAGAGCAATTCTTCCTGCATTGCTTCAATCCAACTATTGTCTTGAAGTGCCTCTTTGATGTTTTTGGATACTGTTTGACATATAAAGCATGAGAACAAATAGATGTTCGCAATACTTGACTTGCTTCTTGTCACTCTCTCATTAAGATCACCAATAATGGTTTCAACCGGATGATTCTTGTGTATTCTTGAGGTGGGAATGATGTCACCGACAATAGTTACATCAAGATTGGAGACATTCACTTCATTATGGTTAGAGGCACAATCATCCTGTATTGTTGTTGAATTATGAAGATTGTCAATTTCTGTTTCAGTAGCTGCTACATCTTCAGCAGCACTGAGGTTGCTTGCATCATTTGAAGTACCTTGACTTTCTTCTGGATTAGAAGCTTGTTTTTGATTTCTGATCTCATGTGACAAGTCACCTGAGTGAGATGTTACCAGGCTAGGACCTTCTTTAGAGGAAACACTAAGGTTTTGTGACAAGTGTCTGATAGGATCAGCTTCAAGAGGAACATCTTCATTCATATGTTCATCAGATGTAGGTGGGATCAATGGATAATTTTCTCTTCTTTCTACATTTGATGAAGTGTCACCTCAATATATATTTCATGCATCAAACAAGTCAAATTGGTCAAATGATTTAGTAAAAGTATCAATATCAAACAACTAATCAGGACCATTTGTAGATTTGGGAAACAAATGTTCCTTGAATTGAACATTTGTGGATTCATCAATAATGTTCAGTCTAGGATTGAACACTCTATAAGCCTTTGAGATGGAAGAATAACCTACAAAAAATCCTTCATCAGACTTAGATGAAAATTTTCCCAAATGATCACGGGTGTTTAATATGGTGACTGGACAACCAAATGATTTGAAGAATCCAATGAATGGTTTCCTTTGAAATATCAGTTCATAAGGTGTGATGTTACTTTCTTTAACAATCAAAGTTCGATTTTGCACAAACCATGATGTGTTAACTGCTTCTGCCCAGAAGGTGATTGGCAGTTTATCATCGGCTAGCATGGTTCTTGCTGCTTCAATCAGTGTTCTATTTCGCCTTTCAGGTACCCCATTTTGTTGAGGAGTTCTAGCTGCACTGAATTGATGAGCAATGCCTTTGGTTGCACAAAAGGAACTCATATTTTCATTTTTGATGAGCAATGTCTTAAAGCATCATTTGATGAGTCACAGCTTTGGCTAGATGTTTAGGGCACACTAACTTTAAAAATATGAACAAGTTAGTCAAAGGAAACCATGTCATTGGTCTTCCTAAAAAAGAATTCAATTTTATTGATCAATGTTCAGCGTGCCTCAAAGGAAAACAACACAAATCGTCTCACAAAACCAAGCTTGTGAACACTAACATTACTACATTGAAGTTACTTCACATGGATCTTTTTGGACCAACTCATGTAATGAGTATGGGAAAGAAACAGTATTGTTTAGTGATCATTAATGACTTTTCTCAATTCACATGGGTGTTCTTCCTACTTCATAAAAATGAAGCATCCCAAATCATTCAAGATTTTATCACTTAAATTGAAAATCAACTTGATCTTAAGGTCAAAATAGTAAGAAGTGATAATGGTACAGAGTTCAAAAATGAAAATATGAGTTCCTTTGGTGCAACCAAAGGCATTGCTTATCAATTCAGTGCAGCTAGAACTCCTCAACAAAATAGGGTAGCTGAAAGACGATATAGAACACTCATTGAAGCAGCAAGAACGATGCTAGCCGATGCTAAACTGCCAATCACCTTCTGGGCAGAAGCAGTTTAACACATTGTGCTTTGTGCAAAATCGAACTTTGATTGTTAAAGAAAGTAACATGACACCTTATGAACTGATCTTTCATAGGAAACCATTTATTGGATTCCCTAAATCATTTGGTTTTCCATTCTCAATATTAAACACCCGTGATCATTTGGGAAAATTTTCATCTAAGTCTGACGAAGGATTCTTCGTAGGTTACTCTTCTGCCTCAAGGCTTATAGAGTGTTCAATCCTAGACTGAACATTATTGATGAATCTACAATGTTCATTCAAAGACATTCGTTTCCCAATCTACAATAGTCCTCATTGGTTGTTTGATATTGACACATTTACTAAATCATTCGACCAATTTCACTTGTAGAAAGAAGAGATAAATATCCATTGATTCCACCTACATCTGATGAACATATGAATGATGATGTTCCTCTTCAAGCTAAACCCATCAGACATCTATCACAAAACCTTAGTGTTTCTTCAAAAATGATCCCAACCTGGTACCATCTCACTCAGATGACTTGTCAAACGGGATCAGAAATCAAAAACAGGCTTCTCAATGAGTAGAAACTCAAGGTACATCAAATGATGCAAGCAACCTCAGTGCTGCTGAAGATGTAGCAGTTACTGAAATAGAAGTTGACAATCTCATAGTTAAACAACAATAAAAGATGAATATGCCTCTAACCATAATGATGAATTTTATACATTTTCGATTCTCAGTAAGAATATTCGATTATCATATTTGATTCTCAGTAAGAATATTCGATTATCATATTCGATTCTCAGTAAGAATATCACTCTTACTGTGATGTATAAAGGGAAAGTTGCACATGCTTGATTATCATATTTGATTCTCAACATGACTTGATTATCATATTAGATTCCTAGTTAGAATATCACTCTTACTCAACCTCAGTCATATACTTATAAACTAGAACTCACTCAACAATGCTGACTTTTATACATTTTCAGTTGGTAGGTAATTATTGCTGAGGGTGGCACGAGGGTGAAGCTACTAGGCAGGGAAAGACTAACATCCATTCGTATTCTATGTTGTTGTTGTTTTGTAATGCAGTAAACAATTCTTTTGTAAAGAGTAAAATGATGATGTATTGCTTAACAACAGTGTTCTAAATGAAATGAATGGTTTTTGATGAATTATTTCCGCTGCTTAAGTTTGTATACTTATAAGGTTTAATGTTTTAAGCTGCTGTGATTGACCAACTGTGAGGTCTCTCCGGGAACGGGCCTTACTTCAAACCACTTCCTTTTCCCATTAAACGACTTTTTGTTCATCTTAATCGTCTTCCTTTCAACTCCACCACGCGTTTTTCATGATCACTCTTTTCGGTTAGGGTTCCACTCTGCATCGCATCATCGATTAAGGAGTGCGCGATAGCGATAGCACTTTGGATTGTGGTAGTTTGGGAGCTATAACATTGCTTCTTATTGTGTGGTACCAATCCCCATATGTATCTTTCGATTCCAACATATTCCGGTGTCACTATTCGGGGAACCAATCTAGAAAGGTCGTTGAATCTGGATGTGTATGCTCATACGCGTTTTGCGTCCCTAGTAGTTAACGCTGGGAATTCCACCATGATAATGTTGCGTCTTGAAAGGAACAGGTTGCATACTTAACTTCTGATCTTTTGAGCAATTGCTTATTGCTATAACGGTCTCCATCCTCTCAATCCATCGAATTATATCTAACGGTCCTTCTACACCTATGAAAGTTCTTGGATTGCATCCCGGTAAAGTCTTATACGAGCACCCATGTGGCTGTCCACCTGATGAACTACTTGGGTTTCCGTTTATGCCGGACCCGTTATTTGCACCCATACCGGAGCCTATGTTTGAGCCGTTTCCGTTTCCGTTTCCCAGTCCATTACCTTAGCGTCTCTGCCTTCTTCCTTGACTAGCCACTTGATTGCATCATGTTGTTCTAGAGTTGTCTTAACGTGTTGAGCTATCAACTGTGCTAGTTCTTCAGCGTAGTTGGTAAGTTAGCGTTTCCATTTGCGGATGTATTTCGAGATACAAGTGGCATGTTTCAATTCTGTTGTGAAGGTAGGGGAGAAGAGGTTTAGATTATGCATTGTTAATGTAATATGATTAACTGTTCCTTCCATATAGTTAACTTATTCAGGATATATATATATATATATATATATATATATTATATATATATAAGTTTATAAACATCTACCATACAATATTATAATAAGGATAGAGTTTTAGGGTTATAAATGATTCGACATACAACTACCATTACCATGCATAACAAAAATCATCATCCCAAAAGATTATAAGTTAATTGTCTACATGCAACAACGAGTTTATAACTTGGTCAAAAAGGTTCAAGCTTGCATCTAATATCTATCCTAAGAATGTAGCTCCACTTCCCACATGCATCATATATGAGATCATCATCAGACACAGTGTAACTACAGCCAAAAGTCCCTACTCGCTCCCCCCCATCATGATCGTGTACTGCTGAGTTGTCACCAGTTTAGCCTCAGCCATGTCTACTCTCTTCTACTTGAGTTAGTCGGTCCCTAGTCTCTAAGAGACTAGCCTCCAGGTCTGTCAAACGAAAGTGCATCTAACATGGAGCACTATCATCTAGTAAGCTTTCCTCCTTGATCGTCATCATCCTCCCATCCAAAGCTTGACTCACCTCGTCCTGGATCCTCACCTTGTTCTCGGCAGTTATCAGTTCCTTCTCGAGTCCACACATTGGTCTGTCAAAGCGGCTATCACACGCTCAAAGGGCTCGCCACCCATAGTAGTCCCATGTGGAGTAGAAGATGACTCTCCCACCTGGAAGGTGGAAGGAATCCCATCTCTCAAGGCCCATCATCTCATAGCCTCCATAATCAATTCCCATTGGCCATCATGAAGTCTGGCCCGTTTCAGCATAGATGTATCCTCCATACTAGCACCATCATTAATCATCCTTCTTTTCTCTCTACGCTTCCTCCATTCATACACTAACCTAATCTTGGGCGGGTGCTGAATGAGGGGAATAGGGGCTGTTGGAGTCACATCTGTGGGGGTCTCACTCTTTGGGGCCATGCCATCTGGCTCCTCGGTAGCGGGCTCAAGAGTGGCTGCAGGTGGCGTAGGGTCCTCATTGTCAGACTCGGATATCCAACCATTTCCTGAGTCTTCCTTCCATTCTCGGGTATAAGGCAGTTGCAAAGTGAGGCTGGGTAAGGTGATACCATGTTGTAGAGGAGATAGGTTCTGATGGATCCTCGATGCTACTACTAAGTTCAGGTACTCTCTCTCTGTTAACCCGATCAGACATCTATAATAAAAGAAACGTATGCACGCGTACTTATTAATTATTCAATGCTCTAGCACATAAAATTAAAAATCATAATCTTAATATGGCTATTATTCTTGCATAATGCTCTAATCTAGCATAAGACTCATGATGTGGAATAGTCTTTGGAGTCAAATAATTAGTTTAAAGGTTATAGTCTAGATTTTTGAAAAATATCTTCTAGTTTGCTATAACCATTCACTCTGATACCAACTTCTGTCACACCCCAAAAATCACAGCGGAAGGTTGCGTGACGTAGTGGTAATGGAAGTTGGAGTAATCCAACAATTATCGTCAAACGCGATCAATTAAACAGTCAGTTATGTAAAACCATACATTAGTCAGTCTAAATTCATAATAATTATCAACTATTTCAACATCATACGAATTGTTATTGGTTGGAAATAAATTGTCTTTTATTTTATAAAAGATATTTACACGTTTGGCCCTCCAAAGACTTATTCTTGGAAATTCCACATAGAGCTCACCTACAACCCTAAAAAGCATGAAGGATAATAAAGTCAACATAAAGTTAGTGAGCGATCGGGTTTTTCAGTCTCGCAAACATTCATTTTTGAAAACAAAATGATGAAACAGAGTATAATATATTCCACATAGACTAGCTAAGTACTATGATTAATTCAAGTCATAAGTCCATATCAAACCAAGAAACACGTCGTTGCCCCACAACTATCCAGACATATAATCTCCCTCGCCACAACCTGAACAGTGCGACTGGTCGTGAGAGCGGGCCATTCGAACCCGATAGATCTACCAATATAGTATGCGGCCTTACCCCTAAGGTTAATGATTATAGGGGGTTTTAGGGGCTTAATGGTATATATATCCACACCATTGACCTAACTTATACCTCATAATATATTATCTCGTTTAATCCATTATATATCTTAGAGTATTGTTTCATGCCTTTTCCAAAACAGTTAAAACATATTTAAAATGATGCTGAAGGACTCACCTTGAACGCGTTTAGATAAAGAAACCAACATGCTAGGCCTTTGATAATGAAACCCTAATCATGTGCATTATGGTCAATATATGATGATTTATGCTTATGAATTTTTTCACCCACATAATTAGTTGTTTAAAATAGCATGTTTTTATTATTTAGAATGTACACTTCTGTGAATTTTAGTAAAGTCTATTATTTTCCCTTTAGGTTTATACTTTTTCACTAAAATCTATTCCTTTTCATATTCTAGATGCCTTATGTCTTTACTATTCTACTCGCGAACCTTACGTTTAAACCTTATATTTAACTAGTGATTTCTAATTTAAGCGTCTTATGTTATAAAACTATAATTTTCCAAACTTATATATATATATAATATATATATATATATATATATTATATATATATTAGTCTTTATTCAAAGTTTAATTAATAGTTTTGTTACTAATAATTTTTATGCAAAATCTCTTATTTTACTTTTTATAAAATAATTCTTTTTATAGTTATTAAGATTATTTAATTACTAATACATATATTATTTTTACAAAAGATAAAACTCATTAATTTGTAGTTGTTGTCTAAAATATGTATATGTGTGTGTGTGTGTCTATATATATATATAATATATATATATATATTATAAATCTAATTAGTCATGAGTTGTCCAAATATATATATTATTCTTAGTTTTATATTATATTTTATAAGATCTTGGAGTTTCGTTTGATGTCTTGGTCGAGTTCCTTGATTAGAACGTTCCTTTGGTCTTACACTTGATCTAAATGATGATTTCTATTCCCAACATTATGTAACACCCAGTTATTTATCTATTTTGAAGCCGACGAACGAAGAAAAGAAAATAAAGTTCAAAGTCGATGGACCAAACTCGCCAAAGAAGGAAAGTTGGAATTGTGGTGATATTTGTAGGGAGAGAGCAGCCATACCCTCCTCACACTCACACATTTCAGCCACAATGAAAGAGAGGAGAGAAAGAATGGCGAAAAGAGAGAAAAGGTTGGTTCGAATAGATTCAAGCGGGCAAAATCGTTGAGAAGCGAGTCAAACCAAAGCGCTACTTCTCATTGTCGTTTGTGTGAGTTCTAGGACCCCTCCTTTAAACGTTTTTGAATGATTTGGGGCTGGAAAATATCTGGAAATCGGGTTTTTGAGTGTGTATGTTTGTGACCCGTATGCGTATGTGTATGTGTGTGGTGATGTGTTTGAGCCTTGTTTGTGAGCTTCTTTGTGCTTGAATGGTGTTGCGGTATGCATTCCTAAGGTTTAGGATGGATGATTTGGACTTATAATGGATTTAGATGAGCTTGGAGGTCGAAAATGGCAGATTTGGTTCAGGATGAACTGCATTCTGCATCAGCTAGGGCTAGGCGACCGAATGGAGGCCATACAGCCGAATGGGATGCGATTGAGGTTCATTCGTACGATTGATAGTCCATTCGCACAATTGGGCCAGTCGCATGGGGAGTCATGTGATTGAAGGTGCAGTCGCATAGGTGCTCATCCGTATTAGTCCATTCGCATGGTTGGATGTTCATTCGTATAGATGTTCATCCGCATTGGTTCAATCGCATGATGTTCAGTCGCATGGAGGCCATGCGATTGAAGGGTGTCCATACGCCCGAATAGGGGTGTTGCACCCGAGGAAAAGTGTGGTGTAACTTCTGACTTTCGGGGGAAAGTGCAGATGTAAGTTTTGACGTAAAGGTTCGTGTAAGAGCATGTAAGATGACTGTTGTGGCCATAGAGATAATGTTGGGCATGATGATGATGATGTTGCATGATTATGCATGTTATGTATGTATGATGTTGCCCTATATGATGTTGATGCATGTGTATGTTATGTTCCTTGTTATGATGTACGTTTATCTTTCCGTGGCTTTACGTTGAGCGTTAATGAATGAATGAAAGTATTATGTAACGTAAAGTGAAAGATAAAGAAAAGAGGAGCAAATGGTCAAACCGAATGAACAATTCAAACCCTCGAGGATTGCTACGACTATGTGTCCTTGACTTTGGTGGTGATTGGGATACGCATTTACCACTTGCGGATTTTCGTATAACATAGTTATCACTCGAGTATCAAGATGGCACCGTTTGAAGCACTTTATGGTCGTAAATGCCGATCACCGATCTGTTGGACCGACATAGGTGAGAACTTCATCAATGGTCCTTAACTTATACAAGAAACAACCAGTAAAGTCTTTACATCCGCAAGAACCTTGAAGTGGCAAGAAGTCGACAAAAGAGTTATACTGATAAGCGTCGTAAGCCATTGGAGTTTCAAGTTGGTGACATGGTTCTTCTTATGGTTTCATCGTGGAAAGGTGTAGTTCGCATCGGGAAGAAGGGTAAATTACTTCAAGATTTGTAGGACCTTTCAAAATCCTAAAAAGGATTGGGAAAGTGACTTATAGACTGGAACTACCTTCCGACCTTAGTGGAGTTCATCCTGTGTTCCATGTCTCAAATTGAGGAGGTGTTTGGCCTGCATGTTCCACTGGAAGACATCCTGATCGATGAGTCATTGCACTTTGTTGAGGAAGTTGTTGTAATTATGGATCGTATTATGAAGAAGACTAGAACCACAACTACTCCAATTGTTAAGGTGCGTTGGGAGAATAAGTGGGAGCTGAGTACACTTGGGAGCGTGAGGACCATATGAAGACAAAATATCCTCATTTGTTCACATAGTTTATTCTTAATTTCGGGACGAAATTAATTTAACTTGGGAAATTGTAACATCTTGAATTTTCGTTAACTAAGTGTTAACTTTGTTTAATCTTGTAAAGGCCATTGTTGCCATATACGAAACTTCTGGGCCATTTATGCTTATTGTCTTAATCATTTTTTCTTTAACTTGAAAGTTTATGATGTTAATTATTACTTAATAAATAAATAATATTCATAATAATAACATAATAATAATAATAATATAATAATAATAATAATAATAATAATATTAAATAATAGAAAATAATAATGATAATAATAATAATAATAATAAATTATGATAACTATTAATATAACACTAATAAAAAATAGAATCAATACTAATACTAATATATAAAATTACTAACTTAAAAGTGTTTAGAAAAAAAAACTAAAGTAATTAAGTTTTAGGGTTAAATTGCAAATTTTTAAAAACTTTAAGAGAAAGGTTTTAGACATAAATGTTAAACTGAAAACTAAAGGGACCATTGGTGTAAATAACTGAAAATTCTAACTCCAATCCTATGTCCCGTAAATCCGACAACCAACCCCGGCAGAGCTCCGGCGAGCTCTACTGTGGGTAAAAACACCCAACAAGTGACCGGTTAAGTCAATTAAATCACCCCCTCCAAACGTGAACCCAAATCGAACCTGTAACCGTCTAATAATTGGTTCGAAATGTTAGTTTATTAAGTACCCGATTGAAACTGATGTATAACATGTGATTTCACCTGAAATTCGATGAATTGAACCGTTGAATCTATTAGAAACGTACATCTAATCATTATGAAACTAAATGTATGTTTTAATTCGAGATTAACAGCCAATAATCATAGAATTATATCCAAAACAAACGAAGCAAAACAAAATCTATTCGGGATTGAATCAACTAAATTGGACCTATATATAGAGGGGAATCATCAAATTCGATTCCTTTAAACCGTTGATACACTCAATTTCTAGAAAAATACAACGCAAACTCGAAATCAACCTCGAGTTCGTCGCGAAAGAACCAAAGCTAAATCGAAGTAAACCATATCAATTCGCACATAATCGGGTAAGATAATCACACCTACATACTCGTATTAAGTTGGGAAACAAAAGCCCCATGATTTAGATCATTAGCAACACTGATTTGATCTTCAATTTTGGTTCGAATCAACCTAGGGTTAATTCGATTTGGGGCTGCTTTAAAACTAAAGTTTTTAAGATTTGGAACCAAGTAAAACCACGGCTAAGGCCGTGGTTTACTGGTTACCCACTCACCCTCTCAACCTAGAGTTCCCGGGTTCGAACCCGGGCACACTTTTATTATTTTTAAAAAGGCTTTTTAGCCTTAATTCAATTATAGAAAAATATTATTAAATATAAAAATGGGTTTTATAAACTTCAAATATTTTTAAAGGTCATTAAATATTTTCTATGATTTTTCTAAGCTTAATTAAATAAATATCTTTGTAATAACATATTTTAACAAAGATTGTTGTTGAATAATTTTTTTAAAGAAATGGATTTTAAATAATAATTACTAAATATTATTGGACATTACGTTATCCCGAATTATAGATTAATTAGGTAATTGCAAAATTTTATTTACATCTTGTGATTTAATGTCACAAAACAATAAAAAGGATTAGTTAAGTTCCTTTCATTGCATTAATATATATATATATATATATATATGTTATATATATATATATATGTGTATATATGTGATTTCGATAACTAACTTTATTTATTTAAAAAATAACCCCCAAATTCCTATCGAAATTGTAGTTCGCGTTAAAACATTAATCTCATTATTAAACTTTAACCTTGTAAATAATATATATTTTAAGTACTTTGTGACGGTTTACGTTGAAAGGATGATTATTATATCTTATTAATCATCAACTATATATTTATTTCACATGTGAGTTTTTCCATACCCCTTTTTTACTTTATTTCACACTTTAGGGTCAAACATGTTACTTATAGCCATTGCAGTTGTAAATACGTTTGATACTTGTAAACTAATGGCAATTACTTACATGTTGTGATTAGATGACATTTATAATTACCATGTATTGATGATATGTGCAACCATTAACTATTGCTAGCCTGGCGAAGTCATAGATCTATGTGCCTGACAAGCCTGCTTGGTTTATCCAAGTAAACTTAGCTAATCGTATAAACTTGTAAACGTGAGAACTTGTAAACTGTCAAGGTTTGATTATACATTCTGTCTTACATCCCTAGTTACTTTGTTCACTAATTTATAATATGAATTGCCATCTTTTATATACTTATGTATTGAAATCTATGGAAATCTCACCAACATTATGTTGACATTTGATTTTTAATATGTTTGAGGAAATGCTAAAGTTTGATTGCTACTTTTGAAGCTTATTCATACCTAGGAATGATCTATATAAATAAATGGATGGACTGGGAATATTTCTTTTATGCATGTTATTTTTCTTTATTTGAGACTTATGTTTGTAATGTTACATTTGAAATTTCTGATTAATATATTTGGATTTATAATAGCGTTATGTGGCTGTGAACGATCTTAACACTCACACCTCGATGTTTCCGCCGGCAAGGTTGGGGTGTGACAGTTCACACTCAATGCACAGTGTTAGCTCAACCGTGTGCAGGTTAGCTACCCCATGACGATGCACACTAGGGCTTAATCCGTGTGATTAAGCAAATGTATGGAGGTTCACACCCAATGAGGGTTTGTCAGCTTAACGGTGTGGGTTAAATACCCCATGAGGATGCACACAGGAGTTCAGTCTTTGTGATTGACTAGATGGGGTCCTTATCGCTTAACCCTAGATGAATTGCTTGGTGCTCTAGAGGGGGGTTAAGCACATGACAGGACCTAGATGAAAATGAGAAGATAATAAATGTATAAAATGAACGATAATGAAGATAATAACTATTATCTATGTGTATGTACGATGTGTAATCACGTTCTAAAACCTGTTATGATTGAATGAAAGTACAGAACGGTTTTAAATGAAAGATAAAGTGTGTTTTATTATAAAAACTAGAACTCACTTAGCAACGCTGACTTTTATGTGTTTCTAGTCGGCAGGTAATGTTGCTGGGGATGGCACGGGGTGGCTACTCAGTTCTTTGGATGTCATCCATTTTTATAATGCTTTTGTGATATAATACAACACGTATTTTGTAATTCGATAACAATGTATTGTTTTGCAAAAGATTTTATAATGAAGTGAGATATCTGTTTTAATGATTCCATCGCAATGTTTTCTTTACTTCAATGGAAATATATGTTTTATGTGAAATGAATGAGCAGCTTTAAGCGTCCGTGGAACGGGGCCTTACAATATCAGAGAAGCATGACGTTCTATTAGTAAACTTGTTAGGAAGTTAGGAACAGTAGTAGTGGTGTTGAATTCAAGAACACGCTGATTGTATCTTTAACCGTCTAGAGCATTGTTAAAACACAATTGCAACCGAACAAGGTTGTTTGATCGACTAGAATTAACCTTGAAATATGAGTTTGAGCTTTCACATCTCGAAATTGTTTTCATCAAACAACACATTGGAATGTCCTTGAAATATCGAGGCACCCACTGTTCCCTTATTGAAAACATATCAAATAGGCATTATGATCATGAAGTTCATACTTGTCCATTAATAACTTCCATTTAAACTGAAAGGTGGATGGATGTAGATAAACATTCCATACAAGCTTGTGTATGGATGCGTGGAGATTTGTGTTGTTCAGTAAATGACATTAAACCTGAAAAAAAATACATTTATGTGTAGGTTGAAGAGAATCTATAAGAATATAATAATAAATAAAGTTATCATTAAACCATCCAATAGTATATTTAAACTGGTACATATATGTATGTAAACTGTAACATGCGCCCATTTTGGAAAGTAGAAACCAAACCCAAATCCGTTTGGGTCATTGTAACATACGGTTATTTATTATTTTAAAACCGACGAATGAAGAAAAAGAAATAAAGTCCAAAGTCGAGGGACCAAACTCGCCAACGAGAGAAAGTTGGGTATGTGGTGATATTCGTAGGGAGAGGGCAGCCATTACCCTCTCCCCACACCCACATTTTCAGCCAACAAAAGAGGAGAGAGAGAAAGAAGAGAAAAATGGAGAAAAGTTAGTTCGGGTTGATTTGAGTGAGCAAAATCGTCAAGTAGTGGGTCAAATCGAAGCTCTTCTCGTTATGGTCATTTGTGTGAGTTCTAGGACCCTCTTTTACACACATTTTTGAATGATTTAGGGCTGGAACACATCTGAAAATCTGGTTTTGGTGTGTGTTTGTGTTTGACCCGTTTGTGTATGTGTGTGTATGACTTGTTTGGGTCTTGCTTTTGAGCTTGTGTGTGCTTGAATGGTGTTATGGCATGCATTCCTAAGGTTTAGGATGGTTGATTTGGGCTTAGAATGGGTTTAGATAAGCTTGGAGGTCGGAAATGGCAGATTAGGTTCGGGATGAACTGCATTCTGCACCGGCTAGGGCTAGGCGACCGAATGGAGGCCATACGATCGATTTGGGTGTGATTGAGTGTTCATTCGCACCATTGAGGTTCATTCGCATGACTCAGAGCCCAGTCGCATAAATGCTCATTCATATTAGTTTCATCCGCATTAGGTCCATTCGCATGGGACTCATCCGCATGGAGTCCATTCGCATTAGTATCATTTGTATGATTGGATGTTCATTCGCATAGGTGTTCATCCGCATTGGTTCAATCGCATGATGTTCAGTTGCGTGGAGGCCATTCGACTGAAGGGTGCCCATATGCCCAAGTGGCTGGTGTACCTAAGGAAAGCGTAGTTTAACATCTAACTTTCGGGGGAAAATGTGGATGTAAGTTTGATGTGAAAGTTCCCATAAGTTCATGTAAGATGACTGTTGGGCCTTAGAGAGCATTTTGGGCATGATGATGATGATGTCGCATGATTATGCATGGTATGTATGTATGATGTTGATGACTGTGTATGTTATGTTCCTTATTATGATGTATGTTTATCTTTCCTGTGCCTTTACGTTGAATGTTAATGAACGAAATGAAACTAGTATGTAACGTAAAGTGAAAGTTAAAGAAAAGAGGAACATGAAGTAAGAATGCATGCATTAATGAAAGATGAAAGTTAAGAAAGTGTTGCAAGCATAGTATGTCGGGACACGCCATTAAAAGGTGATAGCCCAATGGTGTGCGGGTTCGCTACCCCGGGAGGATGCACATCAGGGTCTTTCTTTGTAATTGACCATTTGTATAGCCCCATTGCTGCATACCCTAGGTACTGCGATCAGAGGTGCGATTGCATCGTTATAGTGCTGGTCTATGATAAACCTAGGTCTAGTATCAGGAATAGATGGGTACTGCACATAGCAGTGGTACACCTAAACTCTACCTAGGTACTGTGATCAGAGGTGCGATGCACCGTTATATCCGGTCTATGATAGACCTAGGTCCAGTACTAGGAAATAGCTGGGTAAAGTTTATGGTTGAAGGAGAAGAAAGAAGTAACGATGAAAGAAGGAAAGCGTGAAAGATTAAAGAAGATAACAATGATGTTATCTATGTGTACGTATGTTGTATGATCGCACGAAAGAAATGAACGCTTTTAATGAAAGAAAAGTATGTTTATTATAAAACTAGAACTCACTCAGCAACGCTGACTTTGATGTGTTTCCAGTTGGCAGGTAATGATTGCTGAGGATGGCATGAGGTGGCTACTCAGCTCTTTTGGAATGGCATCCATTTATATAATGCTTTTGTGATATAATGCAACAATGTATTTTGTAACTGATTAACGATGTATTATTTTGCAAAAGTTTCTATATCGAAATGAAATGCCATTTTTCAATGTTTCCGTTGCGATGCTTTATGAAATATAAATGTAATTATATGTTTTACGTGCGATGAGGATCCAACTGTAAGCATCCCGGGAACGGGGCCTTACAAGATGGTATCAGAGCCAAAGTTTAAGTGAAATGGGTAAATTTTCAAAATAAACCTTAACATAAACTGAGAATGGGACGGAAAACGAAGGGATGCCAATCTGAGTAGCTGTGTGCCATCAGGTATTTAAGTAAAGTTAACCGGTATTATGTGCGCATGTTATGTGTTGTATGTAGATTTAAATACTGATGTAGTCACGACAGGTAATGCTTGGGGTATGAAGAGTAAAGTAAGTGACTAATCACAACTGGCCACTATAATTAGAGACTTACTATACTTGACATGTTGGTGTTGAATCTTCAGTGTGCGTGTGAATGGTCGATGGTAGATCTCGAAAGGCTCTCGTGGAGGTGGTCATGATGGGCTTGGTGCTGAGCCGCGACCCAAGAGGAAGACCCAGAATGGAAAAGGTGGTTCATGAGGAACCCGAGACCCCTCATCCGGAGGGTGGTGATGAGAGTGCAAACCTAAGGGCCTCGGTGAAAGAGGTAGTGGTGAAGAAGTTCATCAAGTCATGCAGATGATTTTACTGTTTGTAGTAACTAAAGTTATCAAGGCTGTATGATAAGGGGAAAGAAAGGAGATAAAAGTCCTGGTAGGACGGGAGCAACTGAAGCCGTAAATGGTTCTCTCTGTTGATGAGGAAAAGGAAGAAGAAGAGCTTGCGCCGGAGGCGGCACGAGGCTGTAATTATGGGGCATTTCAACGATGCAAGCCCCTTACTTTCGATGGAAATGGCACTGTTGCTGCTGCTCACCGGTGGGTGAGAGAAATGGAAGTCGTCTTAAATATTAGCGAGTGTCAGGAGAACCAGAAAGTAAAGAGGTTTGGTTGGGGTAATGTCTCGACGGTTAACAAGAAGGCAAGGTGGATGACCACCGTGTGGCCATATCGATTGCGGGGTCAAAAAGGTGTTGCAAGTATGGAAGGGAGCATGCGGGAGAATATAGGTTGGGATTTAACAGATGCTTCAAATGTGGGAAGGTGGGGCATATAGACAAGGACTGTCATACGGTCCGGTGCTTTAACTGTAGTGAAAAGGGTCACATGAGTAGGGATTGTAAGAAGCCAAGGGCTGAGGGTTCCGGGGGAGAGAAGACTAGAAGTGAAAGATCGAGGGCGAGCACCAGCGCATTCACTATGACACAGGAGGAGGCTAGGACGGACCCTGAAGTTGTGTCCAGTACATTCTAGTGAACCAAACTTAGCTTCTTCTGTTATTTGATTCGGGTGCGAGTAAAAGTTTTATTTTCGTTATTTCTGCTGCTTTCTGTGCTAATCTGCCTGTAGTAGTAGACGTGTTGATACGGCCTTCGATGTGATGTAGAAACTACCATAGGTAAGTCTACCAGGCTTCTGAGATGAGATGATAGAGAACTGTGATGTGGAGCTAGAAGGTTATTAGTTTCATGTTAGACCGTTTGTGATGACCTTAGGTGGTTTTGATTTGGTTCTTAGGATGGATTGGTTAGCGGACTCAAGGCGAACATTGTGTGTCGCAAGAAGATGATTTGCTTGATAGCGCCTGACGGGAATTTGGTAACTGTGTATAAGGATCGGGTTACTACGATTCCGAAGGTGATTTCGATGGCAGTGGCGGGAAAGTGTATGAGGCGTGGATGTAGTGCCTACTTGGCTTATGTAAAGGATGTGGATACGCCTGCACACACAACTGTCTGATGGGGTGTGTGTGACTTTCCAGATGTGTTCCCAAGAAGACTTACTAGGAGTGTCACCTGACCGAGTGATCAAGTTTTAAATTGATCTGATACTGGGTGCCCAACCTGTTGCCAAGGTGCCGTATCGGTTGGCTACGTTAGAGATGAAAGAGTTAATGGAGCAGTTGCAAGAGCTGCTTGTTAAGGGGTTCATCAGACCGAGTATCTCTCCTTGGGGTGCTCCGATCTTGTTTGTGAAGAAGAAAGACGATAGTATGAGAATGTGTATTGACTACCGTGAGCTGAACAAGTTTACAGTGAAGAACCGATACCCCTTACCGAGAATAGATGATTTGTTCGATCAGCTTCAAGGTGCCAGTTGGTTTTCATGAATTGACCTTCGATCTTGTTACCATCAGTTGAATGTGTGAAAGAGCAGGATGTTCCTAAAACAGCTTTTCGGACGCGGTATGGTCACCACGAGTTCCTCGTTATGTCTTTTAGTTTGACCAATGCGCGAGCTGCTTTATGCATCTCATGAACTGTGTGTGTCGGCTGATGTTGGATAACCCAGTGATTGTGTTATTAATGACATCCTAATTATCGAAGAGTGGGATTGAGCATGCCGGTCACATTCGGGAGGTTCTAGAGACGTTGAGGAGGGAGAAGTTGTAAGCTATATTCTCCAAGTGCGCATTCTTGTTGCGCAAAGTTCAGTTATTGGGTTATGTGGTAAATCTCGATAGGATTATGGTGGACCGGTAATGGTGGAGGCAGTGACGCAATGGAAGTCTCCAAAGACGTCATCGAGATTCGTAGCTTCTTGGGTTTGGTGGGCTACTATAGAAGGTTTATCCAAGACTTCTCTAAGATTGCTTCTCCCCTGACTAAATTGACCCGGATGGATGTGAAGTTTGTATGGGGTCAAGTTGAAGAGAAGGAATTCCAAAAATGAAGTCAAGATTGACTCAAGCTCCTGTTCTGTCTTTACCCATGGAAGCGAGATCTGGTGGTTTATTCTCATGCTTCCTGCTCGGGGTTGGGGTGCATGTTAATGCAAAGAAGGAACGTTATAGCTTATGCATCCTGTCAGTTGAAAGTTCATGAGGTCAATTTTCCTACCCATGACTTGGAGCTAGCAGTCGTGGTCTTTGTACTAAAGATTTGGAGGGACTATCTTTACGGGACGAAGTGCACCATCTTCACTGACCACAAGAGCTTGAAGTACTTCTTTGAGCAGAAGGATGTGAACATATTTGATGAAGATAGAAAGAAGATGGGACATCGATAGCAATGTTATGACTATTCTCATGAGTACAATACTGAACTCTATTATGGTGGGGTTCGAGCATTGCAAGACTGCCAAAGAATTGTTTGATGCACTGCTTGGATGTACTCAAGGTCCAACGACTCAAAGAGGGACTCACTGAAAGCAGCAGTTCGAGAACTTTACTCATATTGCTGGAGAGACCCTCAGCCTAGCAGTACTTTAGGTACATGGATCTTATCTCTTCCCTTCAGTCTATGAAGATCACTCCTGAACTCAGAGATATCACCAGAAATTTCGTAAGTGCTCTTCCAACGAGTGGAACTTCTACTGTGTCTTATCAAGAGAACAGAAACTGAACACTCTTTCCATGACGAACTCTACGGCATCCTTGATGGATATCGCCTAGAGATGGAGAGTAAGAAGGGCCACCAACAAGCAAGACCCATGAGTCTTCCTGCTAGCAATGCTTTAATGGTTGCTAAAGGCTCATTAACCTCTCAACCTCAATATTCCTAACTTATCAGCAGCCATCCTGCTCTCTGGGACCTACATCACTTTTCCTGAGACTCCAAGGTCTCAACAGGCTCAACACAACTCCTTCAAGAAAGTTGTGCCTTTGTTTCAGGAAATGGACCACTCAAGAGATTTTCAATAGCTTGATGATCTTGAGTGTTTTAGTCCAGATGATGTAGAGTACGTGGACTTGTCCAGCAGATGGCTCTTTTAACTTACAGAGCAAAGAAGTTATTTAAGAGAACCGGAAGGCATTTCCGTCAAAACCCAACTACAGCAAGTTCAGGTTTGACAAGACCCAGGCAAAGTGTTACAACTTAACCAACTGGGTCATTTGCAAGGGGAATGCAAGGATCCCAGACCAATCTAGGAACCCCAGAGGCCTCCACACATCCCTCAAACTCAAAGCCACTGATGAGAGGTCAACTGAAATAGCTGCAAGGCTCAAGAAGTTGACTATAGCTTTATGGTACAGGATGTGACTCCTACTCAAGCTCTTATGGTGGAACAGATAATGCCCAGGTATATGAACATCTCTGCACTCCAGCCTATATAGCTAAAGTTAAACTTATCAGATACAATATGGAAATCAGATCTGATATGAGTCTTTAAATATTCTAAAATATGATTTTAAAAGAGCTGAATCTGACTATCCAAAAGAAAATTGATGAGTTAGAGAAAAACTGTATCTCTTTTAAAACATGAACACACAAACTACAAGACTCAAATCAAGGATCTGATACCAAATGTCTAAGCCTCAAGCCTAGCTTGTCACTGCTGAGGCTCAGGCCAGGAAGCATGCTAGCAGAACATCCAAGCTATTCTTGCATCATCCTGCCATTACAAACTCTGTTATCAGAACAAAGGAGGGTTGGGAACCAATGAAATTTCTCCACAACATTCCTATGAGTTTATTAGACAGCCTAGATGTGGTACTGAGGAGCAAGAGGTTCCAATTGCTAACCCTTCCTTTCAAGAGTTGAAGGATGAGGCATCAATAGAGGCCACCACAAGGAAGGAACAGGTAGATGTACCCATCTCCTCTTGTGAAGACCGAATCCTAACCACTAAAGCCAGAAGAAGCAGAGCTAAAGCTGCTAGAAGAACTGCTAAGAAGGTGGCTGAGTCCAAACTGAAAATTGTCCCTAAGCAGAAGGATGTCTTTATCTCAACTGGATTCCAAGTGTTAGTACTTCTGATTCAGGAAAGTAATGTAATACCAGCATTCCTTTTCTCCCAAAGGATCAGAAGTTTAAGGGAAAAGTTGCTAATAAAGAAAGAAGCCCAAGAAACAGCAACCCTCACTTTCCTAAAAGACTAACATTGCATGCATCATGTGGGGCCTGCAAAATCACATGGCAAAAGATTGTTACTACAATCCTGTAAGCACACATTATGCAAATAATGTTAGAAAAGAAGGAGTCAGGGAAGGTTTCACTTTGGAACTTTCAAACAGTTAAGTGTTGAAGAAGGGAAGCTAGTTTCCGAAGCCAAGTTTCTTTCGGAGAAACTCATTCTTTTGAAGGGAAAATGACTTCGGAAGCAAAGCTATTAAGTTCGGAAGAACAAGAAAGCTCCCTTGAGACCATCCAGAAGAAGACTGTTTCGGAAGAAAAGGGCGTGAAGGCTTCTTCCGAAAAGAAGAAGCTTCGGAAGAAGGCCATGCTGCTAAAGCTTCAACAAGCTCATCCTCCAAAGTTAGCCAAAGGATGGACTGGAAGATCAAGGAAGATGTTGCAGCCCAAACCTCTTCTTCAAAACCTCTATTGAACTCCCATGCATATCATTTGGTTCAATCATGTCATTATCTTGGAAGAACCCAAGACCAGCAAGGCTGGAGCTTCCAAACAAAACTAACAATCTCTTCTTATGTGTAGAGACATCAATTTGACAAGAACAACAATGTCTGGATTGTAGATAGTGGATGCTCTAGGCACATGACATGGAACAAATCTCTATTTCAACAGTTTCAGAACTATGATGGAGGTCCTGTCCAATTTTGGGGTGAGGCCGGAGGATATATTTCTGGCAGAGGGAGTATATCCAACGGTAAGTTAAAAGTTGACAAAGTTCACTTTGTCAAACAGCTTGAACACAATCTGTTAAGTGTTTCTCAATTCTGTGATCAAAAACACCAAATGCTATTCACAGAACATGAGTGCATTATCCACAAACCAGGGATGACAATTCCTCCGGAATTGGTGCTTCTTAGATCTCCCAGGAAAGGGGATATGTACAAGCTAGATATGTACAATGCTTCCCCAATGGGTGAAGTATCATGCTTTCTTTCAAAGCTAAGAGTGATGAGTCAACACTATGGCATAAACGTATGTGTCATGTAAATTTTAAGACAATAAAAAAATTGGCTAAAAATAACTTGGTACATGGTTTGCCTAAAAAGAGTTTTTTGCAAAGATAACTGTGCATGCCTAAAGGGAAACAACACAAGACATCTCATAAATCCAATGTGTTAACTCTATCACTACTCCATTACACTTATTCCACATGGATCTTTTGGTCCTACAAGTATAATGAGCATTGGAAGGAAATCATACGGCCTTGTGATAGTTGATGATTTACAAGATTCACATGAGTCTTTTAAGAACTAAAGATGAAACTGCTGAAACATTAAAATCTTTTATTCTTAAAATAGAAAATCAAATTGATCACAAGGTTAAAATAATTAGAAGTGATCAAGGGACTGAGATTAAGAACTTCGTTCTTGACTCATTCTGTAACTCAAAAGGGATTGCCGGACAATATGGTGCTCCTGAACTCCTCAATAAAACGGTGTTGCTGAGAGGAGGAATAGGACACTTATTGAGGTTGCTCGAACTATTTTAGCTGATTCAAAGCTACCACTAACATTCTAGGCAGAGGCAGCCAGCACTGCATGCTATGTAAAGAACAGAGTTCTTGTAGTGAGGGGGAATGCTCCTGATCATATTTTTTATTTAGAATTGTTTCCAAACTATTCTAAACCATCTTGTGAGAATGTTTCAGTTGGAACAGGTGCTCAAAATGATGCTGATGCTACTTCTAATAATCAACTGTTTGAGCTTCCCAGGCCTAGTCCAAGTTCTCCAAGTGCTGCAATACACCAAGCTTCACTGTTCACAGATCTGATAGTTTAACCATATCAAGAAAAAGTGAAGCTTCAACAAGTGAATCACTTACTGAGCCTCAAAACTCATCAGCTGATCCACCACAACACCAGGCAGAAGGAAGTAGTATTTTGAAGGAACAAGCAACTGTTAATACAACTTCACAGCCAACTATTGATGATGTTTCTCATTCATTCAATCAGTCTTCATTGAATGACTTTGAAACAACAGCTGGACAAAGTGTTCCACTTCCTGAGCAGAATATGTCCAACCTAGACTTATCTCCGCAACTGAAGTGATTCCTCGTCTTAGGATTCACAACACTCATCCAACGGAGAACATCATAGGGGATGTCACTAAGGGTGTGAGAACAAGAGGACAAACTCATCAAGGGAATGTCTGCTTGTATTCATGCTTTCTATCTCAGATGGAACCCAAGCTGGTAGAAGATGCCTTGAAAGATAGTAGCTGGATTGAATCGATGCAAGAGGACCTGCTTCAATTCAAAAGACAGAAGATATGGCACCTATGTGCGCTACAATCTGGCCAAGTACCTATAGGCACCAAATGGGTTTTCAGAAACAAGAGAGATGATAGAGGCTTGATCATCAAGAATAAAGCAAGACTTGTAGTTCAAGGATACTCAAGAGGAAGGAATAGATTATACCAATGTCTTTTCACCAGTTGCAAGACTTGAGGCAGTTAGGATCTTCCTTTCTTAGGCTGCATCCAAGGACTTCACTGTCTATCAACTTGATGTCAAGTGTGCATTTCTATATGGGGATATAGATAGGGAATTCTATGTATGCCAACCTTCAGGATTTAAAGACCCACAGCACCCCAACTATGTGTGCAAGTTGGATAAAGCTCTATATGGGCTGCACCAAGCACCTAGGCTATGGTATGAGATTCTGTCTCAGTTTCTTCTAAAGAATGGCTACACTAGAGGTACCATTGATAAGACTCTCTTCATCTAAAAGTCTGGAAAGGACATTTTGCTCATTCAAGTCTATGTTGATGACATCATATTTGGTTCCTCAAATGACCAAATATGCAAAAACTTTGAGAGCATTATGAAGAAAAAGTTTGCGATGAGTTCCATGGGAAAATGGACTTTTTCCTTGGAATTCAGGTAAAGAAAATGAAAGAAGGGTTCTTCATTAATCAATCCAAGTATGTGTCTGACAACTTACAAAGATTTGAAATGAAAGATTGCAAGCCTGCCAAGACACCCTACCCAAAAACCATAATCTTTGTCCTGACCTTGAGGGGGAGGATACTGATCAACATCAGTATAGGGCAATATTGGTCCTCGGATGTATCTAACAACCAGTAGACCTGAAATCATTTTTGCTACTTGCATTTGTGCAAGATATCAGGCTGCTCCAAAAGTGTCTCACCTAGCTGCTGTTAAGAGAATCCTCAGATACCTCAAAGGAGAACCTAAACTATGTCTCTGGTATCCCAGAAACAAGGATTTCAATCTCTATGGATACTCTAATAGTGACTATCGAGGCTGCAATGTTGACAAGAAATCAACATCAGGAGGATGTCAATTTCTTGGTGGAAGGATCATCTCATGGCAATGCAAGAAACAATCCTGTGTCTTACATCAACTGTTGAAGCTGAATATATTACTGCTGCTAGCTGCTGTGCTCAACTGCTATGGATTCAGAATTAGATGTTAGATTATGAATTCAACTTAATGAGTACTCCTATCCATATTGACAACAACAGTGCTATATCAATTACTGAGAATCCGGTGAAGCGCTCCAAGACAAAGCATATTGACATCAGGTATCATTTCATTAGTGATATTCATGAGAAAAATCTAATTAAGTTAATCAAAGTTGATTCAAATGAACAATATTTTGATCTGTTCACCAAAGCTTTTGAGGAACAAAGATTGATGTATCTCATAATAGCTATTAGGATGATAAACATTGATTAATTTAATCTCTTTCAAAAACCTTTTTAATATGTAAGTCTTGTGTCAATACAATTTAAGCCCTATTACAAGAAGTTCTCTCTTAAATTTTCTAAGTGTGAATTCCTTCCGAAGAGAAATTAACCCTCGAAAGACATTCTCATATCTTCCGAAGCAAGATTTCTCAAAGGATAACTTTCTTCTCGGAAGAATTTTGGGCCTCGGAAGAAGCGATTGATTGCATATCAGCTCTACTTCTGAGACTTTAAGATTCTCCATTCGGAAGCAACTCTAACCTTCCGAAGCAAAGTTTTGGCTTTGGAAGTAGGAATTGCCTTCGGAAGACAAGTTACCTTCGGAAATGTTTTCAACTCGGAAGAGCGATTCTACTGTGTAACGTATATCTCTTGGGCCCCACACTGTAAAAAGCAAAGATTTTGTTAATGATGTCGGATTATTTAACTGATTTTAACCTTACTGCCACGGTGAATTCATCCACTTAACCATCACATCACCTTATCCTAACCTCCATTACCGCCTTACCACCCTCTTTTAAATAATCTTGACTGTTCAATTTCATTTTCTTACTTGCAAGTTTACTGCCCTAGAAATTTCTCCTCTCCAACTTTACCCAAGCTCAATATCATGTACATTCACCTTTCCCAAATGGCACTTAACCCTCAGCACAACCAAGTCGCACTTCTTGATTCTTCAAGAGATACTGACTTCTCTAAGATCATCTCCTTTCTCACCCAATCAACCTACTACTCTGCCCTTACCGTTTACCCCACTGTTTACTCCAACTAAATGGCTGAATTTTAGGGAAACGGGCAAGTTGAAACCCTAAATGGGATTCATGTACTACGGTCCAGCGTCTGTGGACAGGAGTTGATCGTCACTAAACAACTCATGAGGGAGCACCTTGAGCTTCATGATGAAGGAGCTCCTACTGAATTCCCTAAGGAAGATTTGGATAGCACTTATATCCTAATGGGATATGGTGGAGACATGAGCAGGTCGACAGTTTACAAGTTCAACTTCTCCTACAATTGGAAGTTCCTCCTGCATGTTGTTGTTCATCGCTTGTCCAACAAATCCGGAGGATGGGATCAAATCCCTTATGAACTAGGATGCTTAGTTCATGGATTGGTAAGAGGCTTGTGCTTCAATTACTCATGATTTGTGTTTTCAAATCTGATAGGGAATCTGCAAAGGGAGACATTCTTCATGTATCCTAGATTCCTTCAACACATAATCAACTGTGAGTTGGACCTAAGCATGCTTGTCTGTGCAGCTGCTCTGACTGTTCCCCACATGCGGTCTACCATCTTCAAGACCTTGAAGAAGATATCCACCAACTTCACTTGAAGGTATACCACTCTGCTTCCGGGTATGATTGAGCGTATTGCTCCTGGTGACATCCCTGTTCACCCCACAGGTGATGAACCCACTCCAGCAACCACCACCATAATGCCAACACTGCCTTCTCCACCCATCTCCATCACTTATCAAAGACGCCCTAAACGAACCCTTGTTCAATCTACTCTGATTGAACAAGCCCCTCCTTTTCAATCCAAAAGGCTAGAGTGGAAACATGGGCTCCCACCTAGTCAGAGGTCTCTCCATCCTTCTCTTTTGACCTCAATTTGGGTTTTGAGTCTCCTCAGTCTCAAACCCAGGAGCCCGATACCCAAACTAACAGCCCTCATAATGAGTATCTACACTCTTCTGAGCAGCCAACAACGGACAGCCCCACCAGAGGCTCAATGCCTGTAGACATTGACCAAAGTCCCGGGTCAGTAGGCTTAACCTTCCTATCTTTCACTGACCTTCTATTCAAAACTAATGAAGAGATAACATCTCTCCATGGCAATGAAGTTGATCTACAACACCCTCTTCAAGATCAACAGAGCCCGGAGAAATCCCTTATCTCTAGCCCCTATCAGCAACCAAATTACTGAGGTAAGTCCCACTGATGTGGAGGGGACTCATGTTGATTCAGCTGCCACGATAAAAGGTGCCTCAATGGACTTTGTGGACAGTGGTAACATATCTCAGACTGAATCTACGGCAACCAAGCCCTTTGATGACTCTGAAAGAGACATCAGTGAGCATGGGAAACCAGGGTGCCAAGAAACCACATCTGGTGGTGAGGCTGAACATACTAGGTATGTTACCTCATCTCCTTGTGATTCTTTAAAAACAGATGAGGGAAGCATGCAACTCCTTATTAAAGACCTTCTATCTAAAGTTTCAAAACTTGAATCCTTGGTTAGGACTTTAGAAGCAAGGTCTGCCACTCAGCAACTTGAGATTGACAATCTCAAGGCACAACTGGTTGAGAAACAAATAGAGAGGTCTATTAGGCATGTACCTATTCAGGTCTAATTGAGTTTTTCCTCTAGCTCTCAAGATGATGCTACCAAAAAGGGGGAGAATGTTCAAAGACAAACACATCAGGAACCACAGAGCCGACCTTCAACTTCAACATCTTATTTTCCCATCATCACAGTGACTGAGCCACCTCAAGTCATTCTTCAGATTGACCGAAGGATGCTCAGTGATCTCTACAGACTCTTCACCAAGTTTCTGTTGAGATCCTCCTTTGAGCAGCCAAGCCATGATGCTGCAATGATCTACTTTGGAGCTGAAGAGCTTCAGAGGCTGACTACACCTTCTATCACTATGGAAGAAGTTGGTCAACCTAAGGTCCACATGGAACGTAAGATTCAATTCAAAGGGGAAATCGGAACTGATGGCCCAGCAACTAAAACAGTTGGGACAGAATCTGCATTTCCTCAGCTGAAATAGAAGTTGCGGAACGATTGTTTAAAATGTCCAAGGAACGATCATCATAGATGCAATCCTTGAAATGGCATCTGAGGTGAACAGTGAGGACTTTCTGATTCCACCTCCATCCCAGACACCATCTCTGCCTCTCTCAGAATCATAAACCTCTCCCCAAGAACCACCACAGTCTGGATCTTCAAAAGATAAAGGAAAAAGGAAGATGACTACGGAAAAGCTTCAGGAAGAGGAGAAGATTGAGAAACTCAATAAGAAAGGAAAACTTCAAACTGAGAAGTTGCTAGCTGCCAGTACAAAAGCAGTTGCATCAAATCAGGAGGTTGTCATCAATAAAAGGAGAGAGGAGATCATTGATCTGCTTATTGAGTTGGGAGCTACCAATTAAGAAACACTCCTGCTACAATTAGAGTAGTTGGTGGATCTGGAGAAGGCAACCAGGCTGAAACTTGAAGAAGAAGCCAGGTTGGCTTTGGAGATAGAGAAAGAGAAACTGAAGGAGGCTGAATTGCGGCTAAGGAGAGACAGGGTGAACTTCCTACTCTCTAGAGGCTTTGATCTTCAAGAACTTTCTCCACAGAATGATGGTACGATCCTCTAGCTCTACAACAAAGAGTAGGATCAAATGGAAAAAGAAAGGAAGAAGGCTGCAAAAGGAAGGCAAGAGAGAAGAAGAAGAAGGAAGAAGAAGCCAGGGTAACTGCCTCCAAGAAGCTCACTGAGAAGGCCTGGATGAAGGATTATCTTCGGGCTCATGGCTTCTCTGCAAGGCAGGTGGGTCCCATGTCTGAAAGGACACTCAACGGATTGTCATTGAAATTAAGGCTGACATCCGGATGGGGAAAAGGAGAGAGATGTATAGAAGGGTAAAAGGGATGACCTTCACTGCTACCACCCAACCACAACCTGAACATTCATCATTATCTTTCACCATTAAACCTGAACCCTTCACCCCTGAACCCACATCACTACCCACACCTACTCCCTCACCTCAACCACCCATACTTCCCATCATTCACCCCAAAACACTAGCCAGAACCTCTGAACCTAAACCTACCCAATACCATCCAAACCATCCCTTCAGCCTTCTCAACATCTCTCTCTTGAGGAGTTTAAGGCAATCAAGATGAAGCTCACCAACTGCACTACTCTGAGCGAAGTCTCTTGTGTAGAAGACTCTATCAATATCACCTATGTTTATGGATCTCAAGTTCCCTCACAAGAGACAAATTCCTTGATCTGCCTAGAGGAACTTTGGACCAGGCTGTGAGACTTCTGGGACTCAACTCAGACTTTTGAATGATGAAGAGAAGAAGCTCAGAAGGAAACTGGTGACTCCACTGGATACAAAGAAAGAGGACAAGATTCCTAGTCAGTCTCTTGCGCCTAGAAGGAAGATAATCTAGTGGAGGTTCGATGAACCTTCTCACAACTATGTTGTGGAAAGAAAGAATGGTGAAGTCAATAGACTCAATGCAACCTCTCTTCTACACTACGGCAGGTTCGACCTTGCTGAGCTATCAGAGAAGAAATTCTCTAAACCCTCCAACTCTGAAACTGCTGCACTCATCAGAAATCATCGCAGCAGTCTTTATCTAGCTAAGTTAACTACAAAGGCAAAGATTGAAGAATAGTTGAAGTTGAGAAGACAGGAAGACATGGAAAGATCTCCCACCAAAGGTGTTGCCTTTCTACAGATGGTGGAAGGTCCTGAATTGGAACCTATAGTTTGATGGGTATATGATTACAGTTGCCATCAACTAACTCTTTTTAGAGGGCAACAACAAAGGGTACATGTTATTTAAGGTGACAGACTGGATTTCCTGTGAACCAAGGATCTGTACAAGCTTCTCATCACCACATCAAGGAAGACAAGGAGACAGACAAATATTTGCTCTCCTTGGTGCTGAAAGTTTTAAGAAGTTGAGACAAGTGAAGTTTTCGTAGCATTAGCCTAGGGAGATTTTGTTGGATCAACAAGAAGGCTAATGCAACCAAAACTATGCCACTTAAGTTATTTTGATGCTGCATGCAAAGGCTTCCGAAGCTTAACATGGAACTTCCGAAGGTTGTAGAGTTCTTCCAAAGACAAAGTAAAAGATCAACTTCCAAAGACAGAACTCTACTTTCGAAGACAGAACTCTACTTCCGAAGACAAGTGCATACTTTCGAAGCTCAAGACATAGAAGAATAAAGTAAACACCACTTCCGAAGTATGATGAAAAGAAGAAGTCTCCAAACTATGAAAGAAGCAGCCTCTTCCAAAGTATAAGTGGCTTGGGAAGTACTTAGTCTTTCAAAGCCAATTAACCTTCAGAAGACACTGCTATGAACCAGTGGATACAAGTATGGTCTCTAACACTCCGCTGCAGACTTCTGATACAGCATGGCTTCTTCCTGAAGAGCCATGTTGTTGACCATACTTTATTCCACTATTTACCTTTTTATGATAGTACATGTTACCAACTTTAGTTGGTGACAAAAGGTAAGTTAGGGACATGTCCGGACTACCGTATCTCAGATAAGACTTTATCCAAGATACATTAAGCTATAGACTTGTAGTATAGGTTTTAGTAAAAGGATCCTAGCTGGTATCAAAGTATATCCGGATGTAGATAGTATTATATATAGGTTCTCCTTGTAACTCATTGTAAGAACATGATCTGCTTGTAAGAGTCTTCTATTTTGAGTTAACAATCAATATATAAAAGTATCTTGAAAACTATCTTTTTGTGTTCTTTATTACTTTCTATGTTGTGATCAACTCTTATTGATTCTTCTTATACCAAGTGTTGTTCTAGGTGAGTTGGAGAGAAAACATTGTGTTTAAGTGACAAACACCAATCCTGCAGTTCATGTAAGTTCATGTAAGATGACTGTTGAGGCCTTAGAGAGCATATTAGGCATGATGATGATGATGTTGCATGATTATGCATGTTATGTATGTATGATGTTGCCCTGTATGATGTTGATGACTATCTATGTTATGTTCCTTATTATGATGTATGTTTATCTTTCCTGTGGCTTACGTGAATGTTAATGAATTAAATGAAAGTAGTACGTAACGTAATGTGAAAGATAAATAAAAGAGGAACATGAAGTAAGAATGCATGCATTAATAAAAGATGAAAGTTAAGAAAGTCTTGCAAGCATAGTATGTCGGGACACACTATTAAAAGGTGTTAGCCCAATGGTGTGCAGGTTCGGTACCCCGGGAGGATGGACATCGGGGTCTTTCTTTGTGATTGACCATTTGTATAGCCCTATTGCTGTACACCCTAGGTACTGCGACCAGAGGTGCGATGCACCATTATAGCAGTCTACGATAGACCTAGGTCCAGTATAGGAATAGCTGGGTATTGCACATAGCAGTGGTACGCCTAAACTCTACCATAGGTACTGTGATCAGAGGTGTGATGCATCGTTATAGCTGGTCTATGATAGACCTAGGTCCAGTACCATGAAATAGCTGGGTAAAGTTTATGGTTGAAGGAAAAGAAAGAAGTAATAATGAAAGAATGAAAGCATGAAAGATAAAGAAGATAATAATGATATATCTATGTGTATGTATGTTGTATGATCGCATGAAAGAAATGAACGGTTTTAATCAAAGAAAAGTATGTTTTATGATAAAACTAGAGCTTACTCAGCAACGCTGACTTTAATGTGTTTCCAGTTGGCATGTAATGATTGCTGAGGATGGCACGAGGTGGCTACTCAGCTCTTTTGGAACGGCATCCATTTATATAATGCTTTTATGATATAATGCAACAATGTATTTAGAAAAAAACTAAAGTAATTAAGTTTGAGGGGTTAAATTGCAAATTTTAAAACTTTAAGAGAAAGGTTTTGGACATAAATGTTAAAGTGAAAACTAAAGGGACCATTGGTGTAAATAACTGAAAATTCTAAACTCCAACATCCTCTCTCCCGTAAATCCGACAACCAACCCCGGCGGAGCTCCGGCGAGCTCCAGTGAGGGTAAAAACACCCAACAAGTGACCGGTTAAGTCAATTAAGTCACCCCCTTCAAACGTGAACCCAAATCAAACCTGTAACCGTCTAATAATTGGTTTGAAATGTTAGTTTATTAAGTACCCGATTGAAACCGATGTATAACATGCGATTTCACCTGAAATTCGATGAATTGAACCGTTGAATCAATTAGAAACATACATCTAATCATTATGAAACTAAATGTATGTTTTAATTTGAGATTAACAACCAATTAATCATAGAATTATATCCTAAACAAACAAAGCAAAACGAAATCTGTTCGGGACTGAATCAACTAAATTGGACCTATATAACAGAGGGGAATCATCAAATTTGATTCCTTTAAACCCTTGATACACTCAATTTCTAGAAAAATACAACGCAAACTAAAAATCAACCTCGTGTTCATCGCGAAAGAACCGAAGCTAAATCGAAGTAAACCATATCAATTCGCACATAATCGGGTAAGTTAATCACACCTACATACTCGTATTAATTGGGAACAAAAGCCCCATGATTTAGATCATTAGCAACACTGATTTGATCTTCAATTTTGGTTCGAATCAACCTGTGGTTCATTTGATTTGGGGCCGCTTTGAAACTGATGTTTTTAAGATTTGGGAACCAAGTAAAACCACGGCTAAGGCCTTGGTTTACTGGTTACCCACTTACCCTCTCAACTAGAGGTCCCGGGTTCGAACCGGGCACCCTTTTATTATTTTTAAAAAGGCTTTTTAGCCATAATTCAATTATAGAAAAATATTATTAAATATAAAAATGGGTTTTATAAACTTCAAATATTTTTAAAGGTCATTAAATATTTTCTGTGATTTTTCTAAGTTTAGTTAAATAAATATCTTTGTAATAACATATTTTAACAAAGATTGTTGTTGAATAATTTTTTTAAAGAATGGATTTTAAATAATAATTATAAAATATTATTGGACATCTTATAATTTAATGTCACAAAACAATAAAAAGGATTAGTTAAGTTCCTTTCATTGCATTAATATATATTATATATATATATATATATATATATATATATATATATATATATATATATATATGTGTGTGTGTGTGTTGTGTGTGTGTGTGTGTGTGTGATTTTGATAACTAACTTTATTATTTAAAAAAATAACCCCCAAATTCCTATCAAAATTGTAGTTCGCGTTAAAACATTAATATTATTATTAAACTTAACCTTGTAAATAAATATATATTTTAAGTACCTTGTGACGGTTTACGTTGGAACGACGATATTATATCTTATTAATCATCAACTATAAATTTATTTCACATGTGAGTTTTTCCATACCCCTTTTTTTACTTTATTTCACACTTTGGGGTGAAACATGTTACTTATAGCCATTGTAGTTGTAAATACGTTTGATACTTGTAAACTAATGGCAATTACTTACATGTTGTGATTAGATGACATTTATAATTACCATGTATTGATGAATATATATGCAACCATTAATTATTGCTAGCCTGGCAACATCATAGATCTATGTGCCTGACAAGCCTGCTTGGTTTATCCAAGTAAACTTAGCTAATCGTATAAACTTGTAAACGTGAGAACTGTAAACTGTCAAGGTTTGATTGTACAATCTGTCTTACGTCCCTAGTTACTTTGTTCACTAATTTATAATATGAATTGCCATCTTTTATATAGTTATGTATTGAACTCTATGGAAATCTCACCAACACTATGTTGACATTTTATTCTTAACATGTTTCAAGAAATGCTAAAGTTTGATTGCTACTTTTGAAGCTTATTCACACCTAGGAATGGACCTAGATAAATAAATGGATGGACTTGGAATATTTCTTTTATGCATGTCATTTTTCTTTATTTGAGACTTATGTTTGTAATGTTACATTTGAAACTTATGATTAATATATTTGGATTTAATAATAGCATTATGTGGGTGTGAACGATCTTAACTCTCATACCTCGACATTTCTGCCTGCAAGGTTGGGGTGTGACAATTCACACTCAATGCAGAGTGTTAGCTCAACCGTGGCAGGTTAGCTACCCTGAGGATACACACTGGGGCTTAATACATGTGATTAAGCAAATGTATGGAGGTTCATACCAATGAGGGTTTGTCAGCTCAACTGTGTGCAGGTTAAATACCCTATGAGGATGCACACAGGAGTTCAGTCTTGTGATTGACCAGATGTATGTATGGGGTCCTTGTCGGTTAACCCTAGATGAGTTGCTTAGTGCTCTAGAGGGGGGTTAATAAATGTAGAAAATGAACGATGATCAAGATAATAACTATTATCTATGTGTACGTACGATGTGTAATCACGTTTTATGACCGGGTTTGAGTAAGAGTGATATTCTTACGGTGAATCGAATATGATAATTGATTGAGTGGCGGAAACAAACAATTAGAAAACATTCAAGCAAGAAAATTACTCATAAATGTTGTTTGTATTGATATATGAAGGTTGACAAATTACAAAGAATAATTACAACAAAAATCCTCTCTCTATCAACCGTCACCTCAGTACGTGGTTAACTATTCTATTTATAGACAAGACAAGATGCCTTTACAAAATGACTAAACTACCCCTGACCTATTACATCAGAAACTAGTCTAAGTCTTGATCCGCATCTCTGCTTGTTCATCTGCATTGACAAATGCGGATGAGTTAATCTTGATCAGCATTTCCACTTGATCATCAGCATTAGTAAGTTGGTCATCCTCATTGGTTGATGCGGATGAACAAATACTTGTGCGCATTTGGTTGGTCATCCGTATTTGTCAATGCGGATAATCAAAGTCTTGTCCGCATCTTCTTTTGTTCTTCCGCATTAGTCAATGCGGACGAGTAACTTGTTCAGCATAGGTATTATGTCTTCCGCATTAGTTAATGCGGAAGAGTAAACACTTGTCCGCATCAGATTTTTGTTTTCTGCATTGACTAATGCGGAAGATAACACTTGTAATTTTTCTTGCAGATCTTCATCCGCATTGCATCTTGGACTTGTGGGATTCCAGCTGAACAATCATCAATTCACCCATTGAGTTGGCATGTATGATCCTTTCAGGGTGCAACAATACTCTCCCTAAGGATTATACAGCCTAATTTTCCTTAATGTTTAGGAGGTGATTGTTGTTATGAAGATTCAACTGGGTCTTCAGGAGGTAGTATGAAAGCTGCTTTGGTGGGATCCAGAATGGCCTTAATCATATTTACAAAATTAGTTGCTTCTGACATCCTCTCTCTACTCAGCACATATATTTTCATTCTGCTCATGTTATGGATGGCTTCCATAGGTAACTTTTTGAGAGAGATAGGTTCCCATATGGAGATTGTGGAAAGACCATCCCTATGAATCAATAAACTCCCTCCCACTTCCACTTCAAGCTTAACAATGTTTCCAAGTTGTAGTGGTGTTTTCTTCTTCTTTCTTTTGTATCTTTTAATCTTTATTCTATCATAGGCCAGTTTTAATAATTTGATGCATTTTAGAAAGAAGTGCATGTCTAGTTCACCCAATTTGTTGTTTAATTTCCTAAAGTGCCTGGTATAAATGTAGTGGATGTATGATTCATCAAGTAGTCTTACTTCATATCCACTGAAAAGTTTGATATCAGCTCCTTCTTTTCCTCCCCACTTCCTTTCTATCACCAACTCATAGGTTTTCTCATCATAGTACACATTTGAGATAGGAGTGGAAGAATGAGTACAAGACACTACTTTCCTCTTTAATGACTCAGTTGGTTTTACCTTCAACTCAGGGAATACTATTTCTTCAACTTCCACCTTTTTCTTCTTATCCAGGGGATTGACAAAAGTTTTATATTTTCTTAAGCAAATTGTCTTTAATGAATTAAAGTTTTTGTCCTTGTGAAAATCTTAAGTATATTCTCAAATTCATATCCCCTGAACATAGCTACATGATTGATCAGTTCAAGTTGAGCTAGCTCCTTCAAATCATGAATCTCAAGGGCATTTACTAGAGCCGAGTACTCTGTAAAGAATTGTACTAGCCCTGAGATTCTCTTCACCATGAATATTCCAAGTGCTATCATACTTCCATGCTATTATCTTCTGATCTATCTTCCCCTTGGGAGTAGACACCCCTCTAATCAGTTCAGCAGTGGTCAGTCCTTCTTACAGCTTCAACTGAGATGGTTGTACAAACCATTCACAATATTTGTGGAGTACTCGGGCATGTAGTTCTTGGTCTTTTATGTTCAACAACATGTCTTCAGCTGACATTCTGTTTCTGGGTTTGGTCTTTGTCAATTCTTCTTCCAGTTTCTTGAGTTTATCTTTCTTTTCATTGATCAATTGAAGTGTTGCAGCCCTTAATGAATTTATCTTCACGTTGGCAATCTTTCTTTTTGTGAATCCCTGACTTGAGAGATATTCCTTCATTTCCTTATCAGACATGTTATAAGGATCAGGAAATAAAGATTCATGGGATGAGGTTGATTTCTCATTTGTGAAAGCTTTTGTAGAGGACCCCTTCTTGGTAGTGGAATTTCATACCTT
The DNA here is from genome assembly GCA_025506515.1 of Flaveria trinervia. Classification (NCBI taxonomy): domain Eukaryota; kingdom Viridiplantae; phylum Streptophyta; class Magnoliopsida; order Asterales; family Asteraceae; genus Flaveria; species Flaveria trinervia. Next base: position 29,922,000 of record CM046445.1, on the reverse strand, counting down.
GTGGGTTTCTTCAAGGATGAGTCTTGTGTTTTGGAGTGTCCTTTATCATTGTCTTCTCATATTCAGTGTCTATTGTTGGATCAAGAAACAACTTCACTTTCTCTTCCTCCTCTTTCATTTTCTCATAAGTCATTGCAAACACTTCATCAGGATCATAGCCTTGATTGATAAAAAACATGGCTTTAATCATCAAGTCATCAGTTTGAGCTTTGGTTACCATGTCTTCTACTAACTATTATTCTTTAATAGGACTGTCCATGAGAATATCCTTTTAATCATCAAATCAATTGCTCTGGCCAACTGTTTTAACTGAGGTTCTTCGTGCTTATGTTCTTCCAAAAATTCAGCAATTGCTGCTAAACTTCTTGGGTCATCTTTTTGTTTCTTTGATGGTTCTTCTTCAATTATTGGTCTCTTGCCTTTAGCCTTTTCTGCCAAATACTTCCTCGTTCGTGAGTAAGTTTGAAGTTGAGGGCTAGAGGTTTCAGTTGATCATCTGGTTCAGGGACCTTTTCAGGTGTACTCGACTCTTGATCCTTCATTCACTTTGTTCAGGTACAGTTTCTTCTTTCCTTTCTTGTTCATATCTTTCTTTTAGTTCTTCTTTTTGTTCTTCAGTTAATGATACGACAGAGACAATTTGCAGAGTTAATTCCTTTTCCAATGGCACTGGTGATTTGGGAATAAATACAATAGGCTCTGTCTCAGTTCTTTGATTGTTTATGAATTCCCAAAAATCATCATCAATGTTGAATTGTTCAGAAGCAAAACTATCCAAAGCACTGAAGAGTTCTTCAAATTCACTCTTTTCTGAGTCTGAATGACTAGTGTTTTGAGAATACACTACCATGTCTAGGCTCTGGTCTTTGATCTCAGTTTGACTTTCATCATCCACTTGTTCTTCATCTCATCATCATTCTTTTGTTCTTCTTTCTCATCATCATCCTTTACATCAGTTCTTTTAATCATCATTTCAAGCTTGGATATTCTTTTGTTCTTGATCTCAATTTCCTTTTCCAGTTTTGAGATGATATCAGCTTGTTCCTCTATGATGTTTTCTTGTTCCTCCATGGCAATAGTTTGTATTTCAAGAGTGTCTATATGTCCACTCACTTCTTCTCTTGAGTGTTTCAGTGCAGCTTTTAGATTTTCAATCTCTTGGCTTGTTCCATTCTTTCAACTACATGTTTTTCTTTAAGATCTTTCAATTCACCTTCTTTCTCATCAAGTTCCAGGTTTCTATCATTTATAATTCATGCTCTCCTGTTTAATGTTCTTTCCATCCTTTCTACTTTAAGTAACAACTTAGTTATTAATTCATCTTTTTCATGAGGCCTATTGACGTTTGATTCAGCATAGCTCTCAGAAGGAGCAGTCTAAGAAGGTTCTTTCACATCTTCGGTTTGATCATGGTGATCCTCCTCATCAGAAGATGATTTGGATGATTTGGATGCCCTTGTTGATCCTTCTGGTTCAGCAGGGTGATCAAGTGATGATGGTAAAGGTTGGTAAGGAGGAATAGGTGGTTGATGTGATGATATTGGAGATTGATGATGTGGTGATGTAGGTTGAGTGGTCATTGATGGTGTTTGTTGTGGTGATGGAAGTGATGATGGTTGAGGTAATGTTTGAAGAGATGGTTTTGTAGAAGGTTGTGGTATTTGTTCTGGTGATGGCATTGGTGATGGTATTGGTGATGGTAAAGGTGATGGTATTGGTGAAGGTTGTGGAGTTGGTTGAGTTATTGTTTGTGGAGGTGGTTGTGCTATTGGTTTTGGAGGTGGTTGTGCTTGACCTGCTTGGTGTATTTGTTGAAACATCCAAGGAAGAATGGGTGAAGGGGTACCACTGTAGAAGTTCCTTGGGTCCTCCTTCCTGATGTACTTATAGGATCTTGCATCATAATAAGGAATGTTAAGTATTGGTCTTTCATTAACAATGTCATGAAATGATTCATGATTAGACAATGAATAAATCTGGGTTACATTAGAAACTTGTATCTCAACCCTTCTTGAATGTTGGAGATTAGGCCATTGAATACATATGCCAACATGTTATATCTTCAGTTGGTGCAGAGAGCACGAATGCTGAAGATGTGAGGTGGAATGTCATTCCATCCTGTGTTCCTTTTAGACAGACAATGTTGGAACATATGAATTAGGAATCTCCAGGACAGATCCACTAATCCTTTGACTATCTGTTTGGCTTCATAGCTCCCTTCATAACCAATTTCAGAGAAAAATGTGGTTATCTCCTCATCATCCAATTCAAGAGGATCATCTACATTGTCATTGAATTAAAGACATCTTGTAACTGATTCTTCTGTGCTCCTCAGTGTGTGTTCAGTGTTGATCTTGCCCGTAAGAGTTTTCACTCCATTTTCTTCAATTACTTCAGTTGATTCCTAGAAAGACCTGATAGGATTGTCATAGATTGTAGGTCTTACTGTTATAGCATATGCTACCCTTGTGGTAGATAAGAATCTTATCATATCTCTGAGACCTTCTGCTTCAGGCACATCAGGGTTTAGATAACCGCTGACGTTATGGAGTTTGCTCCATGTAAGGTTTGCCATGTAATCTGCACAAGAGACATGTGTGTTTGTTCACACTTTTGAATTACAGACATCTTCTAACTAATTCTTCTGTGATCCTCAAAGTGAGTTCGGTTTTGATCTTGCCAATTAGAGTTTTCACCCCATTTTCTTCAACCACTTCAACTGATTCCCAGAAAGACCTGATGGGATTCTCATAGATTGTTGGTCTTACTGTTATGGCATATGCTACTCTTGTGGAGATAGGAATCTTATCATATCTCTGAGACCTTCGGCTTTAGGCACATCAGGGTTTAGGTAACCGCTGACGTTAAGGAGCTTGCTCCATGTAAGGTTTGCCATGAAATCTGCACAAGAGACATGTGTGTTAGTTAACAATTTTAACTTTAATTTTGCTTTGATTTGTTAATGTGACTTTGATTTGTTTCACAATTTTCTTTTTCTCATTGCTCTGTTTTTCTTAGTAAACATGGTTATCATGGTTTTCAATATTAGTTTAATTCGTATCAATTTACATGTTTATTGACATCGAAAATGTGTATTACATCATATTAATGACTTTGACTTTGGTGTTCTTCAATAATTTTATGGTTCGTCGTTCGATTTAGGGTAACAGTTCGAGACTTAGGTTTTGGTTTGAAAATCTGTCGAAGTTATACCTTATCTTCGAAACGACTTCTGTTCTGAATCGATGACAAGAATGTTTAAAGATGAAAACACAACAAAATCTTTGAATGTTTGTGATGATAATGATGATTGATGGTGGTGTACTGTAGCTTTGCGCTCATCTCACTATAAGTTCTCTCAAATTTGAAAAGTATTAAATGACCTGTTCGAATTCCTTTAAATACTCAAATAATACAATTTGAAAAATTTTACAAGTTTACAAGCAATACAGTCAACACCGTAGCTAATGCTTAAGGTTAATTTGTTGATTTTGGTGATCCGCATTTGTTAACTGTAGCATATACGGAAGACGAACTTTTGACATTGACAGTCCGCATTTGACTACTTTTGGTCATCCGCATTTGTGGCTGTAGCTAATGCGAAAGGCTTAATTTTTGAGTGATTGTCCGCCTTACTCTACTCTTACAAATGCGGAAGTTTTGTTTTTTTATTTTATTTCTATCCGCATTTGTGCACTATTGCAGATGCAGAAGTTAAACTTGAAATTTTGGCTATTTGCATTGTATACTATTGCAAATGCGGAAGTTAGACTTGAAATTTTGGCTGTCCGCATTGTATACTGTTACAAATGCGGAAGTTAAACTTGAAATTTTGGCTGTCTGCATTTGGGTGTAGTAAATGCGGAATAACATTGTAACAAATGCGGTTGAATGGCTTGTTTTACCATATCCAAATATGTACAGTAACAAATGCGATAGAACAAATTCCATGTGTACAACTACAAATGCGGTTGACAAGTCAACACATCACTATATCAAATGCGATAGACTTGTTCATACGCATTTGTTAACTGTATCAAATGCGGTAGAGTAAACTTCACATCACTTCGCACACTAATGCGGTAGAGTAAAATCATTGTCCGCATTAGTTACACTTCAAAAATTATTGTTACCCGCATGAGTTATATGCATGGGTTACCTTCACCCGCATTAACTAATGCACTTACCTGCATTACTTTTGAACTTAATCAAAAGTTAATGTGATTGAATTGATTATTCATCTTATGAAGAGGTGTCCTTGATTGTTTCTTATGAAGTTGGCTGTTGGAGTTGTCAATTTTTGCTTGGATTGACTAGTATGTTACAACTAATACAAGGTTTCCAATTTTGACAGATCTTGGGCTTATCATGCTTCTAAGAATCTGCATAAGCTGAGATATAATGGTTGACTTATTGCAACAACACCAACTAAAATTCCTTTTGTTTTGTTTTTCAAAATTGAGTTGATAAACTAAAATTTGAACTTTACTCAAAAATTTTAAATTACTCCCCCTAAAGTTTATGTCCACATTTGGAGAGAAATTTTAAAGATTTTAAAAGTTTTGAATACTATTTTGATTAATATTACTAATGAAGAGAAAAATCTATTTGTAGGGATCATATCAATCTTACATTACACATGTGCATCCTTTATGATTAAATGGACATGATTATGAACTTGAAGATTGAAGGTATGTTTGTCCTCTTAAACTCATACCTGGTTGATATTTTGATGCAAATGACTTTTATCATGTTTTGGTTGATTTATTATTCAATGTGTAGCTCACACACATAAGCATGAAATGTTGGACCGTCCTTATACAATGCATGGTAGAACTTTTCACAACTTTTCTTACAGGTTACTTAAGTCATGAAATCTCATGTTCACCGATTCTTATTGGCATTCTTTTAATTTGATCCTTTTTCAAGTTGATCCTCATTGGGATTCTTTTCACTTCACTATGGAAGGTGATCCATGATAGTATTCTTTGGTTCATTCAGTTGGAATGTATTACTTTGTTGATTCATCCAATTTTGGATGTGTTCCACATTGGGAATCTTTTGGATCATGACATCTGCACTATGTGCAAGTTTCATCAGGTCTTTGCTCTGCAAAATAAAGATGAAACATGATGTGGTGAAAGAGATTCATAAAGTATCATTACCTGGTGTGTTTAGGTTACTGCACACACATGCATTCAGATAAGCAAATATATACTTGTATTTTGGGATGAGTGTTTCACAATTGGATATTTCTTTAATTCATCACTGCATGTATCTTTTCTTCCAAGTTGAGCCTACCAACATATCAGTCATTTCAGTCTTTTACATTTTGAAATTAAGCACAGTGAATGATATAACGACGGTAATTATATCATTTCCCAGGATTTTTTCTTTATAAAACTTGATTTCTTTTGTGGTTTTTCTATTGTTTTAAAATTTTTGATGTTTTTCATATTTTTTTTGTTTTATTCAAGGTTAATCATGCCAATTGACTGAACCAGAAATTCAAACCTACTAGGTTCAAATGCCTTGGTAAACAAATCAGCTAATTGATTTTCTATTGGTACTTGAATCAATTTTATTAAACCTTTTCAACACAGTCTCTCAAAAATGATATCTGATTTCAATATGTTTTGTTTTTGATTGCTGAACTGGATTATTAGTTATAAAGACAGCAGTTGTGTTATCAATAGAAATTGGAGTATGCAAAAAGTTAAAACCATAATCAAGCATCTGGTTTTGAATCCAGAGAACTTGAGAGCAACATGCTGAAGTAGCAATATACTCAGCTTCGGCTGTGGACACAGACATTTGTCTGCTTCTTCCATTGCCAGGATACTAGTCTGGGACCAAGAAATTGACAACCTCCAGAAGTGGATTTTCTATTGAAGTTGCATCCTCCATAATCACTGTCTGTGTAGGCATAGAGATTAAATTCTCCTTCTTTTGGATACCATAATCCAAGAGCTGGTTTGCCCTTCAGATATCTGAATATCCTCTTGACTGCGTTCACATGTGATTCTTTTGGATCAGCTTGATATCTAGCACACACACAAACACCAAACATAATGTCAGGTCTACTGGCTGTTAGATACATAAGTGAACCTATCATCGATCGATAGTGACTTTGATCCACTTATTCACTTTAGGGTCAGGTGCAATCTTCACTTAAGTATCTATAGGAGTTCTCATAGACTGACAGTCAACAAAGTGGAATTTCTTCAGCATGGTTTCTACATATTTTGATTGATTGATGAAGATTCCATCTGCTGTTGCTGGACTTGCACCCCCCAAAAAAATGTGAGTTCCACCATAGCACTCCTTTGAAACTTTGAATGCATAAGATCTTCAAATTTTGTAGAGTTGTTTGTTTGTCGAGCCAAATATAATGTCATCCACGTAGATCCGGACTAACAGCATGTCTTTTCCTCTTATTCTTCTGAAGAGAGTCTAATCAATCTTTCCTCTTTCATATCCATGTTCAAGAAGAAAAGATGATAGAGTCTCATACAACTTTCTTGGAGCTTGATAAAGACTATACAGAGCTTTGTCAAGCTTGTACACTCTGTGAGGGAAATCTGGATCTTCAAAGCCAGTTGGTTGACTTACATAGACTTCTTCAGCAATCTTTCCATACAAGAAGGCACACTTTATCCATTGATAAACAGTAAATTCATAGACGTAGAATATGCGAGAAAGATTGTGATTGCTTCTAGTCTGGCAAGAGGAGCAAACACCTCGTCGTAGTCAATTCATTCTTCCTGAGTGTATCCCTGTGCCACTAGTCTTGCTTTATTTCTGATGACTATCCCTCTATCATTAGTCTTGTTCCTGTACGGCCATCTGGTACCGATAGGGTATTGTCCTTCGAGAAGATCAACCAGCTGCCATATTCTTGTTTCTTGAATTGGAGCAATTCTTCCTACATTCCTTCAATCCAACTATTGTCTTGAAGCGCCTCTTTGATGTTTTTGGGTACTGTTTGACATAGAAAGCATGAGAACAAACAGATGTTTGCAATACTTGACTTGCTTCTTATCACCCTCTCATTAGATCACCAATAATGATTTCAACTGGATGATTCTTGTGTATTCTTGTGGTGGGAGTGATGTCACTAGCAATAGTTACATCAAGATTGAGACATTCAGTTCATTATGGTTAGAGGCACAATCATCTTGTATTGTTGTTGAATTATTAAGACTGTCAATTTCTGTTTCAGTAACTACTACATCTTCAGCAGCACTGAGGTTGTTTGCATCATTTGAAGTACCTTGACTTTCTTCTGGATGAGAAGCCTGTTTTTGATTTCTGATCTCATGTGACAAGTCATCTGAGTGAGATGGTACCAGGCTAGGACCTTCTTCAGAAGAAACACTAAGGTTTTGTGACAAGTGTCTGATGGGATCAGCTTGAAGAGGAACATCTTCATTCATATGTTATCAGATGTAGGTGGAATCAATGGATAATTTTCTTCTTTCTACAGTTGATGAAGTATCACCTGAATGTATATTTCATGCATCAGACAAGTGAAATGGTCAAATGATTTAGTAAAAGTGTCAATATCAAACAACCAATCAGGAGCATGTAGATTTGGGAAACAAATGTTCCTTGAATTGAACATTTTGGATTCATCAATAATGTTCAGTCTTGGATTGAACACTCTATAAGCATTTGAGACGAAAGAATAACCTACAAAAAATCCTTCATCAGACTTAGATGAAAATTTTCCCAAATGATCACGGGCGTTTAATATTGAAACTGGACAACCAAATGATTTGAGGAATCCAATAAATGATTTCCTATGAAATATCAGTTCATAAGGTGTCATGTTACTTTCTTTAACAATCAGAGTTCGATTTTGCACAAAGCACAAAGGTGTTAACTGTTCTGCCCACAAGGTGATTGGTAGTTAGCATCGGCTAGCATAGTTCTTGTTGCTTCAATCAGTGTTCTATTTGCCTTTCAGCTACCCCTTTTGTTGAGGAGTTCTAACTGCACTGAATTAATGAGCAATGCCTTTGGTGCACAAAAGTAACTATATTTTCATTTTTGAACTCTGTACCATTATCACTTCTTATTATTTTGACTTTGAGATCAAGTTGATTTTCATTTTAGTGATAATGTTGATACATGTATGTCCCTAGATCATGATATGAATGTAATAGATCTTGTTTGTCTTATTCTGAGGTAATGTTTGGAATGAGTAATGAAATGATATTGTTTGTTTGTTTTTATAATGTTTAATATTTCATTAATGAGTCGGCGTTGAATTGGTTAATTAGGTTTGTGGTTGTTTGAATTGTTACACATAATGTTATATTATTAATACATTCAAACTTAACAAGATGAAGTTCTCATGCGAATGGCCCATGCGAATGGACCATACGCATGAATAACTTCATACGAATGACTCAGTCGCACATCTGAACCAGGAGACTGGATCAGTCGTATGATTGTAACATAAGATTGGCTCAGTCGCACAACTGAACACTCAGTCGTGCAGATGAATCAACCGCATGGTTCAATCGCACGACTGAACCATACTAATGGTTCGGTCGCACGAATGAACAATACTAACCTATAAATACAACCCAATTCGTGAATAAAAGAGAGCATTCATTAATTACGATTCCAGACGTACCCTAGCCATCCAGAACCCTCCCAATTCGTTTCTCCAAGTTCACAGAACACATTAGATCGATTCCCAATCGACTTCTAATGTTAGATTCAATTCTTGATTGATTCTTCATGTGTTCTCACTGATTGGATCGCCAATCAAATAGGATTCCGCACTATTTGATCTGGTTTACACGCTAATCACTAGGTATTTCGTTCAAATACCAGGTCCTGACAAGTGGTATCAGAGCATTGGCTCTTGATTACGTGTGATTCAATCATAATTGATAAATTTTTTTGTTTTTTTGCTTAAAACACAATTTTTGGTGTCAAAAGTGATCTTGGACGTTCCCTGCTCATCAAATTTGGTTTCCACGGACTTAGGCGATTAGACCTTGCGAAAATTCGAATTTTTCCGGCTGAAACACGTTTAACCTAGAAAATTTCGCAAAACAGCAGCTTCAGTCGCACGAGAGTCCATTCGCATGACTGGACTTCATTCGCATAGTCCAGACGCACGATTGGACCTAGTCGCATCTCCATTCGTACGATTGAACCGTTCGTTCGCATTGCTCATACGCATCAGATTCATTCGCATGACTGAGCCAATCGCTTAGTTCAGCCGCACGATTGAACCAGTCGTAGAGTTCATACGCACGACTAGACCATTCGCATCCTTCAGTCGCACCAGTGACAGTTTGTCTTATTAGACTTAAAGTTATTCGCCATGGAAGATCAAATGTCAGCCTTTACTGCTGGGAAGGACTCTAGGATATAGAACCTGCTGTTGCTTAGAGTGAGGTGGGTAATCATAATAAACCACCAAAGCTCTTGACGTTAGATGAGTTTCCCCACTGGAAACAACGTTTTGAGATCTACCTCAATGGAGTGGATCCAAATCTGTGGGAAGCCATCGAGATTGGATATAGTACACCGGTGGGAGCTCATGGAGTTAAGCTAACGTTAGGAGGGATGACGGGACGTGAGAAAAAGTAAATACAATGCAGAGAAAAAGAGTTATGCATTGATTACGCAGTCTATTCCTAAAGACATATTCCACCAGTACTCAGAGAATAAGCAGTCAAGAAAATTTGGGATGAGCTAGAAAAGAGGTATGACGGGAATGCTTCATTGAAGGCAATCAAGGCTAGGGAGTTAAAGAAGGAATTTGATAACTTCTCATCGATGGGAAACGAGAGTTTAGACGAAGTTATAGATAGATTCTACCATCTGATGAGGTGAACTGCATACACATGGGGTGGCTACTACCATGGAAGAGAAAGTTACTAACTTTGGAGACGGATTGCCTGAAAAGTGGGCTTCATTCGTGTCTAACCTAGACAGAAGGAATGCTGGCAAAAACTGGATATTAATGACTTCATTCTAAGTTGCGAGAAGAGACACTTAGGATGAAACTATAGAGCTCAGAAGTTCGTACAATCAAAATCCAGCTTTGTACAACGCCACGCCTCAAGCTAAGACATCTGGAGCACCTCTCCAGACTGCATTTGTGTCTAGGTCATCGGTCCTTCACATGTGTCTCCTTCAGGATTAGACACGCCGGGACCTTCTTGTACCCACTATATTGGATCCGAAGCAAGTGCTACTAAACTGAAGACCAAGAATCTCGGTAATGTTACTGTGGAAGTAGCTCGAGAACAGATGGATCTTTTGGCTGCAGTGGTCATTCTTCGATGAACTGTTGCTGGGAAGATGGACACTGCTATCTGGCAGACGAGGACTACGAGCAGGTGGACGAAATCAGCTTGAGAGGATGGACATAATGGGGCTTAGCTAGTGCTGTCGGAGGGCAAAGAAGTTTGTTAAAACAAACTGGACAGAACTTGTAGCTACTAAGGATCCACATTTGGCTTTGACAAGAGCAAAGTGACCTGCTCAAATGTGGAGAAAAGGGGTACTTCAAAAGAGAATGTGTCAAGCCTAAGAAGACGGGTAAAGGGAACCCGTTCTCGTCCTTCACTCGTCAAGAAAAGCAAGCTACAAGTTTACTTCGTCAAGCAAGGATCCAAAAGCCTTGACTGCTCATGATGATGAAGGACAGGATTGGAGCTTTAGGTTTGTCTCACCAGGGGAATCAAACATTGCAAGTGTAGAAGATATTGACAATGATTCCGCTAGTGAAGGAGATCTAGCAGTTGAGATAGCGATGTCACATAGTGAAGAAGCAACTGCAACCGAGGTCAGTTACAAGCCTAAAGAGGAGACTACCACGTGAGAGACGAAAAAGACAGAATCACCAGAACCAGAGACATCTGATGTTGCGTTGATGGCTAACTCTTCTGAATCAACTCAGGTAAGTACTACTGACCAAATGTTTGATAATCATGCTGTTCTGATTGTGATACTTTTAGGAATAGCATAGATGAAAAATTTGCTAGGTTATTAGATCATAATGATAACTTAGTAAAAGATTTGTAACTGGCACTGAGGCTAATAGGGTATTAAAATAAAATGAGCATAGTTATAAAGAAAATATAGACTTTTGACTAAACAGCTTAGGGAAACCGAAGTAGTTGCTTTTAACCAAGCTAATGACATTAGGTATTATCTAAACTCCCTAGAAGACACTAAGAAGCAAAAGGCAGTTCTAGAAGTAGAAGTAAATTCATTAAAACAGAAACTGCATAGTTGGACTAGTCTTCACACATAGTCCAACACTTAGTGAGAGAAAGGAACAACGGGGGGATTGGGTTATAAAGTGGTTCACCACCACCTGAGACTTGATGAACACTAAGACTAGACCAATAAATAATAATCCCACCAAGGATCACGTGGTGTCTACTCCTCTTGTTAGTGATCCAGATTCCTTATGTTAATCTATTGACTCTGGAAACAAACAAAAGGAGGCCACTTCAAAGGCAAAGGGTAAATTGCCTTGTGTTAATCTGGAAAAGGAATTTTAAAAGTTAACTTAAAGTCAGGGTCAAACAGAGTCAAATCAGAACCTAAAAAGACTTCTAGGGTTAATCTTTCACATATTTCAAGTCAAAAACCAGTTAACCAAAAAGAAAAAGATGTTAAACAGGTAAAAACAGTTAACTTTGTTAAACTGAGAAAACATCCAAACAACCAGAGTCAAAACCTAGAGTGAGTGATGTTACTAGACTGTCACACACTTCTCCACAAAGAAAGTTTAATCATAAAGTTAATAGCAGGTCGTGCTACAACTGTGGTGAATATAGACACATTGCCTCCTATTGTCATTTCTATCAGACACGAAGGAAGAAGATTGAACCTCAGGTTTCAAGGCCTAGGTCTTCTAAGAGGAATTCTCTGGCTCCACCTAGAAGAACTAGTGAACCTAAAATTCAACCTGTAAGTCAGTCGACTGTTTATCACAAACAGGCCTTGCACAAATCTGGATTATGGAGGAGAAGACATCCTCTGTGTCTGATAATGATGACAAGAAGGAACCTGAGCTCCTCATCCTCTAAGGGTCAATGGGTGGAATTTATGATGTGTGATGCCTCTGGGAAACCCAAGCCAGTAAAGGCTTGGGTTCCTAACCCAAACTAATCCTTTACTTTGTATGTGCAGGGTGTTCGATACAGTGCTGAAACTAACACGTGGATTGTAGACAGCGGAGCATCCAGGCACATGACAGGAAACAGGGCTCTTTTATCAAACATCAAGCAAATAAAAGGAGGGCATGTTTCGTGCTGGAAACAAGGGAGGCTATATCACAGCCCAGGGAGAAGTGGGGAATCAGAAAGTTAAGTTTGATAAGGTGAACTACGTTCAACAACTACAAAATAACTTACTTTCTGTTTCCAAATATGTGATAAGGGATTTAAAGTCATCTTCGACAACAAGAAGTGTTACGTGCTAAAGAAAGACTACGTGATCCCAGAGGACCAAGTTCTGATGATAGCTTCAAGATATAAAGACCTTTATGTTTTGGATCTGTCCACAGCTTCTACAACGAATCATGAGGTTCAGGGTTTTCTATCTAAAGCTACTGAGAAGGATTCCATCTCCTGGCATAGGAGAATAGGACACATTAGTCAAAGGAAAATGAATCACTTGATTCAGAAGGATCTGGTGAGAGGAGTTAATGTCAAGAACTTCAAGCTTCCTGACTTTTGTGTAGCTTGCAAGAAAGGCAAACAGACAAAGAAGTCTCATATGGAAAAGAAAGTTCATTCAATAGAACTTCCTCTTGAACTTCTTCACATGGATCTGTTGGTCCAGTCAGTACAAAGAGCATTGCAGGCGACTTGTACTGTTTTGTGGTCACTGATGACTACTCAAGGTTCACTTGGGTAATGTTTCTGAAATCCAAATCCGAAACATTTGAGTCATTCAAGGAGTTGGTAACCACACTGGAATCTCTCTACAAGCTGAAGGTTAGACAAGTACGCTCAGACAACGGAACAGAATTCAAGAACCAGTGGATGGAGGCATACTGCAAGGAAAAGGGAATTGTGCATCAATTCACTTCTGCCTACACGCCTCAGATGAATGGCGTTGCTGAGAGAAAGAACAGAAGCTTGATAGAGACAGCACGGACTATGCTGGCAGACTCAAAACTGCCTATCCAATTCTGGAATGAGGCAGTGGCGAATGCATGTTATACACTAAATTGAGTCCTGATAGTCAAGCGCCACGGAAAGACATGTTACGAGCTACTACAAAGACGCAAACCGAATTTGGAGTATCTCGAACCATTTGGCGTGCCGTGCACACTTCTGAAGAAGACACAAGAAGGTAAATTCAGCGAGAAGGCAGATGAAGGAATCTTTCTAGGATACAACATACCGAACAAGCGAGTTTACAACAACGCAACGGGTCTAGTAGAAGTGTGGTGTAATGTTGACGTTCAGAGATATACCACACCACCTACTAGCAAAGGACCCGCCTACTTTTTCGACTATGATGGATTCTTGAAGTCCTTCAACATCCCTCTCTCTCCCTCGGATGACAAGTTAGCTACTAGAATGATGTATGATATCTTAAATACACCATCTAGCTCACAGGGAGAATCATCTATTCAGTCAGGGGAAGTAGTCGATGACAGTGACTCCTCCTCTGGAGATGAAGCTGAAGAAGATGACCAGAACAGTCAGGAGGAACAGGTCCAGTTCCTGAAAGTCCACAAGCATCTACAAGTGATGCACCTTCGACTACGAAACCTCAAACTCCAACTACCTCAGATGCAGAACCAAATGTTCATAATCTTGGCTCTGAGGTAGCTGTTCCCACTACTCCAGGATCCGATTAAATGTCTATCATCCCTAGAAAATGTCATTGGGGATGTCAGATCAGGAGTACAAACCGAAAATCAGCTTTATTCAACTGACTACACCTCGGTTATGGAGAAGGGTTACATTCATGATAGTGCTTATCGGTGTTTTGTCTCGCAGTTCGAGCCAAAATATGTAAGTGATGCATTAAATGATGAGTCGTGGGTGAGTGCCATGCAAGAAGAACTTCTTCAGTTCAAGAAGTTAGGTGTATGGACTCTGGTTGATAGACCTAAAGGTGCTAAAGTCATTGGCACCAATGGGTCTTGAAAGGCAAGAAGGATGACCAAGGGGTCATTATCAGGAACAAAGCTCGATTGGTGGTTCAGGGTTTTCGCCAAGTGGAGGGAATTGACTACAATGAGGTGTTTGCACCCGTGGCAAGGATGGAAGCCATTCGTATCTTCCTTGCCTATGCATCGTACATGAAGATTAAAGTCTATCAATTAGATGTGAAGAGTGTATTCCTTCATGGGGAAATCAGAGAAACATTCTATGTCAGTCATCCCGAGGGATTTGAAGATCCTTATCATCGGGATAGAGTCTACAAGCTCGACAAGGCTTTATATGGGCTTCATCAAGCTCCAAGAGCTTGGTATGAGAAACTCTCGACTCATATTGTGAAACACGGCTTTCACAGGGGAGTCATTCACTGCACGCTATTCATTAAAGAAAAAGATGGCGACCTACTGCTTATACAGGTCTATGTTGATGACATAATCTTCGGTTCAAAGAACGAAGAGTTATGCAAAGAGTTTGAAGCGGTTATAAAGAAAGAGTTTGAGATGAGTGTTATGGGGGAGATGAAGTTCTTTCTCGAGTTACAGGTGGATCAGACACCAAATGGGATCTTCTACATCAGACCAAGTATGTAGGAGACATTCTAATCGTTTTGACATGGAGAATGCATCTGCTGCTGGGACTCCACTTGCTACGAATCATGACATAGCACCTGATGAAAATGAAGATCTTGTAGATTTCACGATGTACCGAGGAATGATTGGATCCCTCATGTATCTCGCTGCCACAAGACCTGATATCATGTATGCTACATGTTTATGTTCTAGATATCAGGCTAAGCCTAAGGTCAACCATCTGATCGGGGTCAAAAGGATTTTTTTGTTATCTGAAGGGTACACCCACACTTGGATGTGGTATCCTCATGATGATGACTTTGAGCTCACGGCGTATAGTGACTCGGATTACGGAGGCTGCAAGATGAACTACAAGTCTACATCCGCAGGGTGTCAATTCTTTGGGAGAAGACTAGTTACTTGGCAGTGTAAGAAGCAGACATCGGTTGCATTGTCAACCTGTGAAGCCGAATATGTTGCTGCTGCAAGTTGCTATTCACAAATCATCTGGATTCAACAGCAAATGCGGGATTACGGTTTAAAGTTCTCCTCTACTCTATTTGTGTTGATAACTCTGCTGCAATTGCAGTAACTAAAAATCTGGTCCAACATCCTAAGACCAAACATATCGGTATTAAATACCATTTCATAAGAGACTGTTTTGAAAAACTTAATTGATATGGTAAAAATTAATACTGATTTTCAACGCGCTGACCTCTATACTAAAGCCTTTGATAAACCACGTTTTCAATATTTGCTAGAGGTCAACGACGTTAAAAATAAAAGTGAGGTTATTCCTGATGATGATAATGTGTAGTCTGATGTAGTTTAGTTAAAGTTTTCTTGTTTATTTTATTTTATTTGTTTATTTTACTGTTTAATTTAAACTCATATTATTTTGCTGTTTATTAAAATCCTAAAATAATTAAACTAGTTATGATTTTAGTATTTTAGGGGGAGAATTTGTCAGCAAGTAACATTTAAACAAAAAAAACGAGGGAGAAGGAGTGGATAGCTAATATAAGGTAGACCGTAACTGTGATACCGATTCAAACCCTTGGAAAATGATAGTATACATGAACAAATCAAGAGGGACTGTAAAATTTAAATTTAGAAAAGATGCAAAGACTCAAAGTATAAGTCTGTGTAGTCTAAGCAATATAGAAGGGAAGATGATAGAAAAACTAGTAACTCCTAAGGCAACACAACGAGAGTAGACCTAGAGGTTGCTAGACCATAAATGATATGTCGGTAGATTCAACACAATAGATGATTAGACTTGACTAGTGATTTCATGATCAAACTAAGTTGTTCAACTGATTGTGGACTTCCATCTTATCACTGGTTAACACAGTCAAGAATATTCAATTAAGGGGAAATGAGCATGTAAATGCCACAATGTGTGCGGATGACCATAAATAGAGCAAAGCAAGAAAAAATGAAAGACAAATGCTATAAAGCTAATGACTTATGTTGTTGGTGCATTTTGTGCAAAATAATATTAAGTTGCTCTAACAAGGAGATAGGTTGTGTGCCTCTCTGTTGTGCGATGGCACTGACCTGAGGATAAGCATAACTAGATATTCCAGTATGATTTCCTAAGTTGCTAACGACTCTGGATGAACACCAAGAATTGAGCATCAAAAGATTTTGATACAAGTCCAAAATGATTTGACTTGCCTGTATGATTCCAAAATTGAATTGGTCCAGATATGGTCAATCTAAGTTGAAGCTGTCTATTCCGGAACCAAATCCAGTAGATTTCCATCTCAGGACTTATCTCTCACAAAAAGCAAAAACATTCTTATTTTATTCTTTAGTTTAATTTTCTAATTTAGTTAGTCATTTTAGTTTGTTTGTTTGTCGGACTACATTAGGAAAATCAGTAAGGGATCAACTCACTAAAAGGGTCATGTCTGAGATGACCACATGTGTTTTAAAAGTTTAAAACAGTCACGTCTAAGGTGATCAAAAAGTTTTCAAGTCAAAACGATCATATCTGAGATGATCAAATGCTCATAACGTTAATTTCTACAATTAAAGGGGTTTTAAAAGTTAAATATTCAAATTGGCTGAAAATTTAATAAGTATGACCCATTCTCACGAATGGACCATACGTATGGACCAATCATACGAATGGAAGCCATTCTACGAATGGACCATGAATATGGACCATCCAACCGATGGCCCATACGATTGGCCCAGTCGGACGCTTAAGGGCGAACGAGTGAGTCAGTCGCACGACTGAGATCCAGTCGGACGACTGAAGAAGGACGACTGAACCAATCGCACAACTGAGTCCCACTCGCACGAATAAAAGGTGCGTATGAGCTCAGTCGCACATTGAATCTAGGGTTAGTATAAATATAGGGGGAGTCAGTCGCAGAGACTCACCACCCTCAAATTAACCCTGAATCCCACGACTTAACGCCACTCTGCCAAATTTTCATTTGATCTCTAAATCCCCCTGTTTCTTGATTACTGACCATATACATCGACTCTCCAACTAATTTACGGTAAAAAAGCACTTCCATAACTTTCAATTTGATGCAAAATCGGTACATTCGGACTCGCAAAAGAACCGAGACTTAAGTGACTAAATAACCTAACTAAATGACTCAAACAAAAGAAAGTAAAGATGTTAGGTGTTATAAGAATGTATTGCGAGTCAAATGAACCAGACAACGATATCTAAAACTCAAAAGTGGTGAAAAAGTGAATTTGAATTGAACAGTCAGTACATCATGCGAATGGATAGCTTGATGAACTTCAGTCGCACGACTGACAGGTGCGAACTGCTTAAACGCACGACTGAACCATGCGTATGAAGTTCAGTCGCACGACTGGTGTAACGCATGAGGGTATATACGTATGAGCCCAGTCGCACACTCAGTGGTACGCATGGGATCAGTCGCACGACTAAACCCCATTCGCACTGTTCAATCGCACGACTGATCTCAGTCGCACAATCTCAATCGCATGACAAAAAGATTTTCTTCAAGTTTAAGTGTTTGATGATTTTCTTAGCCAATGGTACTAACTTTTACTATCTTTGTGTAACAAATGGCGAGTCGATGGACTATGAGCACGAAGCACAATATATGTGCTCATCTGGATTTGACATCCAGAAACACTGCTGATTTCTCTGGCATCATCACATTTCTACTGAGATCGAGGATTGCACATGCCATATCTACTCCTTGTACTCCGTATCGATCAATTCAGCAGGCCTTCTGGGAAGGCACTACAGTTGATAGATTGTCTGAGCCTCATTGCATCAGAAGTACCATCTTTGGAGAGGCTATTACTATCTTAGAGGAGGATCTAAGGATCGTATTACAGTTGGGGGATGACACTGATTGTCCGACTCGATTACACCCCCACAGTCAGAGGATGCTTTCTTAGAGCCAAGTATTCTGGGGACATCAATGCTGGGGTACTCAACAAGAGTAACCTCTATCCCCAGTTTAAGTATCTTGCGCATGTGCTGCTTAAGTGCATAGCTTCCAGGAAGGGAGGTTTTGATGAGCTATCTGACCAGATACAGAACGCGTATGTTGCGTTGGTGCTAAACCACCCGTTCAGCTTCTCCAAGATGATCTTCACCTACCTGGTGGAGAACATCGAGGGGAAGGGAAGGAAGGCTTCTATATGTACCCGAGGTTTATGCAGATGATCATAGATCAGAAGCTTCCCTCCCTGCCGAAGGAGAAGGAGGATGCGGTAGTCCTCGAGGTGATGGATGACACTACCTGGGGAGGATGAAGTGTACAGGGGGAAGCAAGTGAAACCCCCTGTCAGGATTGTTTGGGCATCTGGCCCGGAGGACTACGTGGTGCCAACAAAGAAAAAGTGGCGCCACGATGATAGTGACTCTGATGTGGAGCAGATTGCTCTACCCACTCATGACTCGGATGATGATGACAGTGGGGATGCTGGAGACGGTATGCCTACCCACCTAGAGGCACTGTGTCTGATGTTGTACCTCCAGTGTCTGTCCCAGCTGGAGAAGTAGCCGAGTCAGCTGGATTCCATCAGGATTTTGTTCATGGTGCAAGGAGGAGAGTCGGAGGAGGAGGAGTCGGATGAGAGCCCCTAACGCGAACTGTGGGAAGCAAAGTTGTTCCCACAGAACATGGGCTAAGGGTGGTTGGTGAACACCGAGAGACTCCGGAGAGACTGATACTGACCCAAGCTATGCACCGGGGTCAGCAGGCAGGGTTGTAGGGGGAGCATTCACCTCAACGGGGATGAGGAGGAAGAGGATGGCTAAGCCCCATGGTCAGAAGAAGAAGCAGCATCGGTTGATCTTCGTCACCACCACAGCCACCACATCCACCACAGCCCCACATCCACCACAACTACCACATCCACCACCATACCTCCCACCACAGTACAGATTCCATCCACCACCATATCCTTTACTCCCACATCACATCCACCATTTCACAGACCTATCTTCACTATAGCCACCACCACCACCACTTCACACCAAGCAGGACCCTCAGCCCATCCCTCACATACTTATGGATCACCTCTACCTCCAATCACGGTAGAGGAACAGCTGTCTGTGCTCAACAGGATGGTGATGCGCTTACTGGCTGCAGATGAGGAGAAGGCGGCCCAAATCCGCCAGCTTACTAACCTGACTGCTGCACAATCTCACCAGATTGCAGAGCAGGATCGAGTTATAGAGGAGCAGGCCCAACAGATGGCTGCTCAGAGCACTGAGATAGCCCAACTCCAAGCACATAGTGTCACATTAAGCAAGAAGATAGAGGAGTTGGAGGAGGCAAAGAAGACTATCATGTTAAAGCTGAAAGGATCTAAGAAGGAGCCCTTGAAGATCAAGGAAGGGGATGGAGATGATGATGAAGATGATGATGAGGATGATGATAGTGATACAGAGAAGAATGAGGAAACCGAAGGAGATAGGACAGAGGAGAAGGACTATGATGATGAAGCAGAAGGAGGGGATGCAGCTGCATCGGCCTCTGCTTCAGGTCAAGAGAAAAGGTCAAAGAACAGACAAGACCAACCTGCTTCTACTTCTGCTCCTCCAAGTGACGAGACGATGATACAGGATAAAAGTAAAGACTAGATGTTTATGTATTTATTTACTTTTGTATTTGAATTCTGTATTGAAAACGATGTATTGAATGTTTATATTAAGTTAATGCATTTCTCTTTGATTAATTACTGATGATTTATGTGTTGAATGTTTAAATCAAACAGATCCAAATTACCAAAGAGATGAGTTTGATGTTGCTCCCCTTCAACAGGTCAAGACTCAGCTAACAATGATTCTTGATGTGCAAGGGATTGTTAGGAGGTCAGTGAATTATACCCCTGAAGAAGGGGAAATAATTCATGACCTATCAAGGAGCAACTAGCAGAGCTTTTCAAGCTAAATCCAGATGAGATAGTGAAAGATGCTCCGACATGCGATTCGACTGTGACGAAGAGCTCAATGATGTTGATGAAGTCAAGATCGAAGATGTCACTGCTGAGGATTACCCTCAGTACGCTGACAATGAGGGTAATGTGGTCCCCAATCTGGGTGAATCCCTTGTCAGCGATACTTTTGAGGTGTTGAACAAGATGGAGCAAGAAACAGAGAAAGCAGTAGGAACAACCCAAGCCTCAAATGATGACGTCGACATTCAAAAGGCTGAGTGGGTTGCATGTTTTGAAGAAGTTAGAGCCCAACATGCTGCACCAAAGAAGGATGCCTACACCAAACTCTACAGAGTCAAGAAACATCACAAGGTGTCAGGAAGGATCATAGCATGGGCGTATTTTAAGGATCTTAATGCTTATGCGGTTAAGAGAGAACAGGGCATAGAGTACTTTAGATTCCCACATGATCTGTACACTCTACCAGGTTTTGAGCTCAACCAGCTGGCTAAGCTAAAGCTTTTGTATGCTGAACCGAGGAAGATGTCAGGCTGGTTTGAGGCTACCCTAAAGAAGGAGTACCACACCAGATGGGTTAACTTCAGACCCCAACAGCCTACTAGGTATATCAGAAGGTCTGAGTTGATGCCATTACTGGCAAGCCTAAGATAGTGTTGAAGTGGAATCCTCCGTGCACAATGTCAAGAATCCCACTCAGGGAAATGCCACAGGACTTCACTCCACATTTTAAGTGGTGGTACTACGATTGGAGAACAGCTGAAGCGGTCATAGTCCTAAGCAAAGAGGGACAAATGGATACGATCAGGGTATTCGACCCGATGTGGCTTACAAACTTGTCAGATAATGATGCCTATACGCTATACAAGTGGCCACTGTTCTATGATACGCAAGATATTGTACAAGCCCTCCAGTTCCAGAATGTTATACGACTCTGCTTCGCGTTTGTGATTCACATGGGAGTCACAAAAGAGGAGAAGTACAAGAATACAAGGAGGTTATGCAGAAAACAAGAGATTAGAGAGATCTAGGTCCAAGGGGGAGTTTGTTGATACATGTATGTCCCTAGATCATGATATGAATGTAATAGATCTTGTTTGTCTGATTCTGAGCTAATGCTTGGAATGAGTAATGAAATGATATTGTTTGTTTGTTATTTATAATGTTTAATATTTCATTAATGAGTCGACGTTGAATTGGTTAATTAGGTTTGTGGTTGTTTGAATTGTTACATATAATGTTATATTAATTAATATATTCAAACTTAACAAGATGAAGTTCTCATGCGAATGGCCCATGCGAATGGACCATACGCATGAATAACATCATACGAATGACTCAGTCGCACAACTGAACCAGGAGACTGGATCAATGGTATGATTGTAACATAAGATTGGCTCAGTAGCACGACTAAACACTTAGTCGTGCGGATGAATCAACCGCATGGTTCAATCGCACGACTGAACCATACTAATGGTTCAGTCGCACGTATGAACAATACTAACCTATAAATACAACCCAATTCGTGAATAAAAGAGAGCATTCATTAATTACGATTCCAGACGTACCCTAGCCGTCCAGAAGCCTCCCAATTCGTTTCTCCAAGTTCACAGAACACATTAGATCGATTCTCAATCGACTTCTAACGTTAGATTCAATTCTTGATTGATTCTTTGTGTGTTCTCACTGATTGGATCGCCAATCAAATAGGATTCCGCACTATTTGATCTGGTTTACACGCTAATCACTAGGTATTTCGTTCAAATACCAAGTCCTCACAATAAATTCTTGAATGATTTGGGATGCTTCATTTTTATGAAGTAGGAAGAACACCCATGTGAATCGAGAAAAGTCATCAATGATTACTAAACAATATTGTTTCTTTCCCATACTCATTACATGAGTTGGTCCAAACAGATCCATGTGAAGTAACTTCAATGGAGTATTGTTAGTGTTCACAAGCTTGGTTTTGTGAGACGATTATGTTGTTTTCCTTTTAGGCACGCTGAGCATTGATCAATAAAATTGAATTCCTTTTGAGGAAGACCAATTACATGGTTTCCTTTGACTAACTTGTTCATATTTTTAAAGTTAGTGTGCCCCAAACGTCTATGCCAAAGCTGTGACTCATCAAATGATGCTTTAGACAGAAGACATGTTTCTTCCTTAGGTGACGCAGAACACAGGTTTAAGACATATGTATTATTCTTCCTTGGAGTCTTTAAGACAACCCATTCTTCAGGAATCTGAAATCCAGGTTTCAGAATGTAGCAGTGAGTGTCTGTAAAGTGAATGGAATATTTTTTGTCGCAGATCTGAGATACGCTTAGCACATTGAAATCCAGTTGTTCACAGTAATTCACTCTGTCAAAGCTCAGCATCCCATTTGTCACAGATCCTTCTCCAGTAATCCTGCCACCTTCTGAATCTCCACCGAATGCCACAGTGGTTCCTTGTATGTACTTGAAATCATGAAAGAGGGAACGATCTCAAGTCATGTGTCGGGAGCATCCACTGTCTACATACCATAGGCTATTAGACCTGTGTGGATGAACCTACAAACAAAAAGAACTAATTAGAATAAGGAACCCAAGCCATGATGGTCTTGGGTTTCCGGTTCCTATTCATGACAGTCACCTCCTGGTATTTCCCTCTAAATGGTGATTTAGATGAAGGTGATTTGGGAGATTTTTGGTAATGAATTGGCCGAGTCATCTCATCTACATCTATTGAGGATTCAGATGAATAATGAAATCGTTGGTCTCTATTTCTTTGTAAAAATTTAGCTTGAGTTTCATTATCAAAAGTTGGTTTTTGCTTAGGAAGGTCAAGTTTGTGTTTCATTGTGAGATGATTTCTTTGACCCTTCCTTAAATCCTTCGAGTTATTTCTATCATTTGTTGATCTAGGAGTCCTAGATTGAGTATTATGAAGATGAGGTTTGACAGAATGCATCACAGTAGATGTTTTTGAGATGGGCTTGTGTTGTGGAATTCTCAACCCCTTCTGATTGAAGTAACAATCAGATGTATTGTGATTGTTCATGTCACAGATTGAATAATACTTGTTGAAATAGCAATATTTGGTGGAGTGATTGTTCATATCACAGATAGAACAGTATTGGTTGAAGAAGCATTTATATGTCTTGTGATTTAACATGTCACAAATATCACAATACATTTGTTTGTTTCTCAAATCAGATTTTTCTTTGAGTGACTCAACTGATACTTTCTTTTGATGAGTCATTTTCTTTTCTTTAGGTGATGAATCAGAATCAACCCTTTTTGTAGATTGTTTCATAGTACTACTCTTGTTCATTTGTGTGGGTTGTTTTGATGAGTCAGAATCAGCCCTTTTTGTAGATTGTTTCAACTAATACTTTCTTTTAGTCATTTCTTTTGATGATTCAATTGATACTCTTTTTCTTTGAGTGACTCAACTTATACTTTCTTTTGATGAGTCATTTTCTTTTCTTTAGGTGATGAATCAAAATCAGCCCTTTTTGTAGATTGTTTCACAGTACTACTCTTGTTCATTTGTGTGGGTTGTTTCCGTTTCTTCAACCTACTTCTCACCTCTTTCTCAAACTGGTTAACATGTTCTTTCTTACACATATCAAACCAAACTCCCTGCCTTAATTTTGATGACTGAAGGTTTGATGAAGTTTTAAGTGTTGAACTCATTTTTACAGTTGGTTTCTTTTTCAGTGAAACCATTTCTGATTTGCTTGAATTTTGTGGAGATACAATCTCATTATCAGAACTACTCTCAGTAGTGGGTTTCACTGTTTTGACATATTTCTTTTTCCCTTGTAAAACAGATGTGTTAGGATCAGTGATCTACGTTTGATTGATTAGAGAGTATAGCAGCGGAATTCTAACGATGAATTAGCCAATTCACAAGAACGAAAAGATATTCAATGAAGAACAAAAACGGTTATAGATAGAGAGAATTCTGCAGATATATTTCATTCAATATTCGCTTTCGTGGTAACGGAATGTCACACTTACAATTAGGTCGACACCTCTTATATAAGAGATGTGACGTCTGCTGATGTCACTTGATAGTGACATCTAACAGAATTATTCCAACCGAAACACAACTACTGAAGATGTCAAAACAGCTGACATCTTCTTACAAAAATACCAAGTGTTATCAGTTACTACAACTACTGAAAAACATAAAACTACTGACACTACAAAGACTGAAGAACAAGCTCTTCAGTCGTTTTACAAAACTACTGAAAGTAAAAACATAAAACTACTGATATCACAACTACTGAAGAAGTACTCTTCAGCTGTTGTGACAAACTACTGAAACTTCAGTACTTGGTCTTCAGACTTGAACTTCAGACGTTTCATCAGCTGATGACTTCAGTAGATGTCATCAGCTGATGTCTTCAGTCTTTGTCTTCAGACTTTGTACACCAGTTGTTGATCTTCAGTACTTGTAGACTCTTCATCTGTTGTACTTCAGTACTTTGGTCTTCAGCTTCAGCACTTGTGTTCTTCAGCTGTTGAGGTCTTCAGCACTTGTCAAACTGCTGATGAAGCCTTCAGCAGTTGTTGTGATATCATGTGGGACTTAGAGGTTTTCTGATCTTGGCTCATTGGTTCTTTTGGTCCAACAAACTCCCCCTGAACCAATGCAGCCAAAACCTCTAATTGATTTATTTTCCCACTTATTGTTGGCAAAATGGTTGGTCTTTTTCCTTCTTGATGAGTAGAGAAGATGACCCATATAAGCACTGGCCTGGGAAG
Source organism: Flaveria trinervia (assembly GCA_025506515.1). Classification (NCBI taxonomy): domain Eukaryota; kingdom Viridiplantae; phylum Streptophyta; class Magnoliopsida; order Asterales; family Asteraceae; genus Flaveria; species Flaveria trinervia. The sequence continues at coordinate 29,897,088 of CM046445.1, read as the reverse complement.
AAATCTCAGAGATCTGTTTGGCAAGGTATGAATGGGAACTCTGTTCTGGGGAACTGGACACAGAGTTGTTATCCCATTCATGAGATCTACTTCCCCATTATGAGTCTGTACGACTCTCGAACATAGGCCTCAAGGAGAACAACCTGTTCCTCCTTGGAGAGTTCTTCTACTCCTCCTTCAAAGAAGAACTCTGGACCATAGTACTCAGATAAGTACTTTACAGTCCTGCCATTTTTCAACTCCACAGTAGTTACCTCCCTATAGACAAATTCATCAGGATGAGTGCCCTCAAGGAGTAACTGGAGCTCATTCTTCTTAATGTCTTCAAGCTTCTTATATAATAACCCCTTTTTGATCATCTTGTTTTCCAGTAAGGCTTGAGGGGTCATTTTTGATTGATGAGCCTTCTTGAATTCATCGATTATTTCCCATGGTGAGACTACAATGGCCAACATGATTGTAGTGTCTATTGTTTTTCTAACCTGGCCATTGTATCTGTGTGGAATGGATCTTTTGTGGATTCTAGAACTCACCATGGGGTCTGGCCATACTCTCACTCTCTCCTTCTCATACTGAAATGTGTGTCTGAGAGTGTACAGCCTCTGAGCATGCCCTTTCATGGCTTGTATAGATGATGACTGAGGAAATTCCTTGTCAACCATCTTCAGTAGTTGCTCATCGTGCTGCTTCTGCTGTTCTTCATCTTCTATCTTGACTCTAACCGTTTCCCTTTGTGAGTCAGGTGTGATCATGAGTTGACTCCTGGGTTCTGGTAGCTTTAGAACAGCAGAGAGTGGCAGACTATCATCTTCATCCTCTTCTTCTTCATCTTCTCCTATCCTCAGCACCCTTCTCCTCCTTCTAGGTGCATCACTGGATGATGGTTGGGTTGGTTTTTGTGGTAAAGAAATTGGTTTTGAAGGTTGAGGATGTTTGGATTTGGGTTTTGAGATTGGTTTGGAGATTTGAGGGGTAGGCTGTTTTTGAGTGGGTGATTGGGAAGGTTGTTCAAGCATTTTGGTTGTGAGTTTGGCTGTTGTGAGTCTTGCTATTTCAAACCTGTTTCCAGCCCCAGCCTCATCAAGTGCTTCAATGATTATCCCCTTATGAAATTGCTCAGACAAACAGATTCTGGTGGCTATAGCCACAATGCTGTCTCTGGTCCATGAACGAATCTCCATCAGTGATCTTCCTAAGTATTTGGCAATGAATCGAATCATGATCTCCAATCTCTCTTTCTCCAGCACATCATACCCAGCCCATCTGTTTTGAATTTCCTCTACTTCCAACCTCCTGATCTCACCGTCTAATGTGGCTGTATCAAAGCCTTGCTTGAAGAGTTGCTCAATGATTTTGTCCATGGATCGGCTATGTGTGTCATCTGCATCTTTTACCAGCTCTTCCAAGGATTTTTCTTCAGCATTCGTTTGATCACCAGCACTTTTCTTTCTTTTGTAAGTGATCAGTTGTTGTTCCTTTTCCTTTTCCAACTCCTTGGTTTTCTCTTGTGCCTTCTTATCCTCAGTTCTTTTCTTTCTTTTGTTTCGCTGCAGTACTCTCCCCCATTTTGGATGCATTGGTGGCAGGGGTTTGTACCGCAGAAAGTTTCTTTTGCATAGCATCATCAATAAGTGGTTGTAGACTTGAGGAGATCCTCTCATCAATGGCTTTATAAACAATGTCATTGATGATGGGAGTGATGAGAGGTAGGGATTGTTGGAATACAGCAACCATCTGCTCAGGGGGGTTTTGTCCCGGAGAGATAGTGCCAAAAGCAGAGGTGGAGGCTCAGTGGAGTGAGAGGGTAAAGTGTTTGGGGGACCTTCAAATGAAGGTGCCATCTGTGGGTTGGTGGGGGCAGATAGACTTACATCCTGAGACTTCTTAGCAAGCAATTCTTGTAGTCTGCTTACCTCAGCCTCCAGGATTGTTTTGTGGGCTAGAACGTCATAGAAAAAGCCCAGGTCATCATCAGCAGATGCTGAATCACCTGACCTCCTGCTTGTAGCAGGATGTACATGCACTGGGTGTAGACCAGTTTTTGCATGTGCCCTTTTTTTCTTGGAACTGGGGACATCCAGCCTCTGGACTATGTCCCTCATCAGCTGTTGCCTCTAGTGAGGTCTTAGCAATGTTACCAGCCTCATTCTGATCATGTGCTGATGTAGAAGAGGTGGCAGCCTCACTAGATGTTCTAATCTCCCTATCCACACTAGGAGATAGAACTTGTAAACCCCAGTGTTGTGGGTTGTCAGAAGCATGATGATCCTCTTCCTCAATATCTGTGGTTCTCCCCTTTGTTGGTGGTTGTTGGGGAGGAGGAGAGGCATGCAACTGAGTCAGCACGTTTGCAATATTATGGTTGGACTTTGGGGGGCGGTTGCATGGGGAGATGGGGTAGAAGCAGTGTGCACCTGGGGAGGATGGTGCTCTTCAATGGCAATCTCCTCAAGTGAGGAAGATCCCAGATGTGTGGGTACCCCTTGTGTGGTGGCTGCAGGCTCCTTTTGAGAGGAATCCTGAGCGGCTATGGCCTAGAGTCTCTGATACTGCTGGGGGTTTAAGCCAGCAAGTATGTCCTGCGTTGGTGGTACAGGAGCATCTTCAGCGGACTCATCTCTCTGAATAGTTGTTTTGGGGTGTTTTGGTTTTGGTTTAGTGGGGACTTTGGTTCTGGTGGAGGAAGCTGTGGGTTCCCTGTGCTTGGCTTTAGCATTCGGGCAGCTTCTTTGAGTGTAAGGTCTGAGTTGGCCTGGAGTATACCTCAGCCAAAACAGCTGGTGCAGGGACTCCAAGGCCAACAAGCCATCAGATTTTAATTCATCTAAAATAATGCCATCAGAAACCTAGATATAATGGCCATCGGTTTGCCACAGGTTTCTGAGCCAAGTTCTTTATTTCTAGAACACGATGTCAGAAAAATTAGCGGTTGGTGTTCTAGAATAGAATACAATACCTTGCCATTGGGATGACATTTGATCCCAAGAGATGTCTTGGAGGCTAAGCAGACATTTACCATGTGAAAAATAACTTTCTCAGCGTCATGGAAATGTTTCTTTAGAACAGTTGTAGCCCGAAGATCACCTTCATACCCATGATTGATAAGTGACATATCTGTTATGCCCTTTGGGTATGCAGTCACAGCGGTGGAGTCGTGTAAGTGTAATGCCTGACGAATGATGTCGGCTGTAACAACCACTGGTTTCTGGTTGACAATGGACCGAACAGAGATCTAGCCGGTAGACTCATCTGTATGAACAAAAGCATTTGACCAGAATTGACTGAGGGATTCAGGGTAGATGGTCGGATTCAAGAGAAGGCTGTGCGATATGGGGAATCCACCATTAAGTCAATGGCATTATCATATTTGTTCCAGAAAGCCGACTTTGTAAGGTAAGCAACGCAGTTATGTCGTGGTTTCAACTCATGGTCGCCATGTTTGAGAGAGAGAAGTTCAGAAAATAACAGCTAATGAAACATTAGAGAAGAGGACAGGTATATATAGGGTAGGGGTGAGAAATGACTGAAGGGTTTGGTGTTAGTCATCAGTAGTTTTAAACCGATTGTTGACATGGTATTACCCTATCAGACGTTGAAACACCTGAAGTCGTGATTTTTAGGCATTAGCATTAGAAAACTACTGAAGACCATGGTTTTGACTTCAGATGATGAAACACTGAGGACTTGGTGTTTGTCATCATAGTTGTGAAACTACTTAAGACAGTGGTTTTGTCATCTTGTTGTAAACAGCTGAAGACTTGGTCTTAGTCATCAGTAGTTATAAAAACTACTAAAGACATGGTTTTGCTTCAGTTGTTTAGAATGAAACAGCAGTTGTAGAAACAACTGAAGAGAAAGTTCTCTTCAGTAGTTTTCGTCAATTCATAGCCTGTCAGCTGTTTCATACTGTCCTCAACACTTACTCATCAGACTTTGCATCTGCTTTTCAGTGTTTCATAGGACGTCAGTACTTATCTGTTTGTACTGATTTCAGTAGTTGTAACTACATTAGTAGTTGTAACTACATCAGTAGTTAGAACAGATAAAGTACTTCAGTACTTGTGAGGCATTTAGCCGTCAGTAGTTAAAAACTACTGAAGGGGAAAGAACTCATCAGTACTTATATGTGACATGGTTACCAATGATCACCAGTAATTATTACTAAAATCATCAGTAGTTGTCACTTATTCTAGCTGCAGCATACCAAGCCTTAACACAAGGTTTTGGAAAGTAGAACTATCCAAAGGCTTAGTAAAAATATCTGCAAGCTCATCAACACTAGGCACAAACTTAGGATCAATCAGACCTTTTCAAAACAATCCTGAATAAAGTGATGTCTGATCTCATATGTTTGGTCCTAGAGTGCTGGACTGGATTTTGACAATACACAGAGCTGAAGCACTATCCATTAATAATGGAGTCTTAGTCTCTGTAATGCCATAATCCAGAAGATGGTTCTGAAGCCAGAGTACCTGAGAAGTGCAACTTGCCAGCAATGTACTCGGCTTCAGCAGTTGATGTAGCAACAGATGTTTGTTTCTTACTCTGCCAAGAAATCAAATAGTTGCCTAGAATTGACAACCACCAGAAGTTGACTTTCTAGTTAACTTGCACCCTGCATAGTCACTATCTGAAAAAGCAACTAATTTGCAAGAGTGTCCAGTGGAATACCATAAACCAAAGATTGTGTACCTTGCAAATATCTAAAGATTCTCTTGACTGCAATCAAATGAGACTCTTTAGGAGCAGCCTGAAATCTAGCACAAACACATGTAGCAAACATAATATCTGGTCTAGAAGCTGTTAAATACATCAAGGACCCAATCATACATCTGTAAAGTGTTTCATCAACAGCTTTACCTTTCTGATCTGCATCCAGTTGTGTGGTGTTGCACATGGAGTAGAACAGGGCTTACAGTTTTGTAAATCAAACTTATTCAAAAGATCTTTTGTATATTTTGACTGATGAATAAAGGTTCCATCAGCCTTTTGTTTAATTTGCAAGCCTAGAAAGAACTGTAATTCTCCCATTGCACTCATTTCAAACCTCTTTTTCATTAATGTTGTAAAATCATCACACAACTGGGGATCAGAGGATGAAAAAATGATATCATCAACATAATCTGAACAAGTAGCTTATGCTGATCCACCTTCTTAATCAACAAAGTTTTATCAATGGAGCCTCTAGTGAAATTATTCTGAAGAAGAAAAGTGGAAAGTGTCTCATACCAGGCTCTAGGAGCTTGTTTCAACCCATAAAGAGCCTTATCAAGTTTATACACCCATTCAGGATGTTTATTATCCTCAAAACCTGGTGGTTGACACACATAAACTTCTTCTTTATTTTACCATATAAAATGCACTTTTGACATCCATTTGAAAAACTTTAAGATTGTGGAATGCAGCATAGGCTAAAAACAATCTGATTGCCTCTAGTCTGGCTACAGGGGCAAAGGTTTCATCATAGTCAATACTTTCTTCTTGTGAAAACCCCTGTACAACCAGTCTACCTTGTTCTTAACAATAAGCCCATTTTCATCAGTTTTATTCCTAAACACTCATTTAGTGCCTATTGCACACTTACCTGGGGGAAGAGGAACCAGTTCCCACACTTGCTATTCTTGAACTGAAGTAGCTCAAGCTGCATGGCTTCAACCCATCCATTGTCTCTCAAAGCAACATGGTAGTTCTTTGGCTCTAGCTGACTGATGAAGAGAGCATAGAAGCAGAAGTTAGACAATTGACTTCTTGTTGAAACACCAGCATTGATATCACAATAATCTGAGACATTGGGTGATTCTTCAGTTCTTGATAAACAATGAGATTGTGCAAGTGTTTGTAGTAGCAGCAGCAGCAGATGTTGATGCAGACTCTTGAAACCAAGAATTAGATGGTAACTCAAAAGATGTAGAGGAATCAGAGATCTCATCAGCATTTGTTGTGGATGGAACTGCAGAAGCTACAGGAACATCAAATTTAGCAGACACAGGCAGTTGGTCACTAAACTTGAATAGGTGAGTATTGATATTATCATCATCGTCATCAATACCACCAGGTGGAAGACATGCTGCAGAAGATGATTTATCCACATGATCTAAACAGCTGGAGGTTGATAAGGAACATATTGCAGTATATCCAAATCAAACAACTCCATAGGGTTTTGTGGAATCTTGTCTGTAGGAGATTCATTAAACTTCACATGCAAAGTCTCTTCAACTATCTTTGTTCTGCAGTTGAAGACTCTGTATGCCTTGCAAGTAGAATAAACAACAAAATACCTGACATCCACCTTAGGATCAAATTTTTAGAGTTGATCCTTTGTGTTGAGAATAAAACAGGGACACCCAAATGCTTTGAAAAATGAAATTAGAGGAGCCAAGTGATGGAGAACTTCATATGGAGTCTTCATCAACCTCTGATTTACTAAGACTCTATTCTGCACATAGCAAGTGTGTTAACAGCTTCAGCCCAAAAGGTCAGTGGCAAACCAGAGTCAGCCAGCATGGACCTTGCAGCTTCAATTAGGGTCCGTTGTTTTCTCTCCACTACTCCATTTTGTTCTGGAGTCCTTGGTATGCTAAACTGCCTTTTGATTCCCTTTGAAAGATAGAAGTCATCAAGTGTATGGTTTCTGAATTCAGTTCCATTGTCACTCCTAATACACTTGACTGGAAGGGAATACTGCTTCTCAACATACAACACAAAGTGAATAATCTTTGAGCAACTCATCCTTTGAATGTAAAAAAAGTCCATACAAATCTGGAGTAATCATCCACAATTACCAGACAGTATTTCTTCTTTGCCATGCTCATTACTCTCACAGGACCAAATAGATCCATATGCAGTAATTGCAAGCAGGCAGTGGACTTAGGCTCTTCAATAGGAGGGAATGAGACTTTGTGTTGTTTTCCTTTTAAACAAGCAGTGCAGGTTTCATCACAGTGGAACTCCTTTATTGGTAAGCCTCTAACTAAACTATTGTGGATTAGCTGATTCATGTTTTTGAAATTAACATGACCCAGCCTTCTGTGCCACAGTTTAGATTCTTGAGAAGAGGCTTTGGAAAATAGGCAAGGATTGCCTCTGAGATCTATTTTCTTGGAAAGATCTAAGGCATACACTCTTCCTGTACTGTTGGCTCTCAGGAGAGTGTGATCGTCCAACACCTTATCAATCAAATTCAGAACTTTGGATGACAGAATCCTACAGTTCTGACTGGTGAAAGAGAGCAACATGGCCTTTATCACACATTTGACTGACACTCAAGAGATTGTACTTGAGATTTTCCACATGATTAACATCATCAAACTTTATTTCTCCATGGAGACAAAGCCGTTGCCAATGATGTAACCCTAGCATCATTGCCAAAAGAAACAAACCCCTTCTTTCCTTGAGAGTAGTCATGAAGAAGAGAGTTGTCCCAGTCATGTGCATAGATGCCCCACTGTCTACATACTAGATGCTACTTTGGCATGTTGAAGAACCTGCAATAATAAACAATCAGTTAGTTTTGGAGACCCAAACCTTTTTGGTTTTGGGCCTGGTTCCATCAACAGATGGTAAACTAACAGGTTTGTTGGAAACAACAGCCTGAGAGGAGAAGATGGTGAAGAAGAGGAATCCTTTGGCTTGGACCTCCTTTTCTGTGGTTTCAACATAGGAGCATCTAATTGGTTAACTCTTCCCAATAGATGTTGAACCATCATAACCAGCTGTGTCTGATTTTGTGATAAAGCTTTCAGCTCATCAGACACATTGCTAGTGGAGTTTGATAAGTTCTATGTTGCACCTTCTTCTTCTGAGCAATCTCAGCTGTTACCTGTTTAAACCCTTCCTTTTGGATTTCTTTGTGGACTTAAGGGTTACAGGATTGATGTTGCTGATACAATGTGGTCTCAAACTCAGTTTTCATTTTTACCATTTTCTCTTTATTTCCTCTTTATGTTTGAGTTTGGAACCTCTTTTGTACCAGCAATCATCTGTAGATGATTGAAACAAACCACATACTTCACATGGTTTTCTTCATCTTATGTTGATCATCAACTAAAGAGGATGAAACAACTGAAGACTGCTCTTCAGTGCTTTGGAAGCATTGTTTGCTTTCTGACTTCCTCTTTAGTAGTCTTCAAACTCTTTCTACTGACAGTTTTCTTCTTTTCAGTACTGGCAGTAGTTGGAGTTTGAACTTCAGGTATTAAATTTTGCTCTCTAGTCCTTCAGGACTTTTAGAATTAACTCCTGAGTTGATCAACTCATTGATCATGTGAGTGTCAGCAGTGGAACCATCAACATCAGCTGATAGGTTCTAAGAGGGCTTAGTGCTGACTTCTTCTTCTGATAGTGCTGAATCAGAAAGTAGATCACATGGAAATGGATTGGTTATTACTCTCACTATCAGATTCTACCTCTGCTCTGGGAGTAAAATCTGTAGGTGGAGCAGTGTGATTGTAACCAATGCCAAACTTCACATTGGAAGCAGATTGCTTACTAAGAAGCATTTCAAAACCTTTGCATGATTGTACCCATCGATCACCACTCTACTTGGGTGACTGCAAGGTTTTCTTGAGATCTTTATACTTCTCTAGAAGTATCTCTTCCTAGCCTTATCATCAGTTATTGACATTTAAGTTTGTAAATCTCATCATTCTTATCATTAAGCACAGACTCAAATTCAGCTTTGCTTTTGGAAATTATTTGTTCTAGCTCAATGTTCTTGTTGATTAAAGCTACATTTGCTTCTCTAATAGATGCAAATGCGGCTATGCATGATTCAGAACATAGTTTGGCTTTTGCCTCAGAGGATACCTAAGATACCTTTGGTGTAGAGGCATTAATGGTGAAGTATCAGCAGAATCCAAAGCCATAAGAGCTAGATTTCCAAGGGACTTTCACCACCATGTTGACCAACACCTGAGAACAGTGTTCATGACCAGACAAATCATCTGGTAAACTGCTCCAGTCAACAACTCCTGGGGTGAAGAGCTGTGTTGTTGAGGTTGAGTTGTTGATGAGATTGGGAAGGTTGTGGTCCAGGCAATGCTTGTGGTTGTTGTGCAATTGGAGCTTGAACAGGATTTGGTTGAGGCATATAATAGCAGGGATAAGGATATGACATTTGACCCTGTGGAACAAAGTATGCAGGAGACCTAGGATGTGAATGATGACCAAACCAGCAGTATGTTGCCCTCTATTTTGTGTGACTAGTACTAGGAAAAGTCACAAAGGGTGCAGAAGAGTTAGATCCAGTTGATCTACACTCTCTTGCAAAGTGTCCCAGCCTTTGGCATTTGTGACACCTCAACTTACTCTTGTCAAAACCAACTTGGTTTTGCCAGAGAGTCCAGGAAATTTCCTGCCAGTTCTCTTATAGAACTTCTGAGATCTGATATTAATCAGTGCCATTTGGCTCAGAATATCCATCTCTTCTAACATCATTAGCTATTCCTTTCAAATCATCCATGATGAAGCATAGATTGTCACTATTACTGCCAGAATGACTCTCAATACCAACGAATGCATGATCAGAACTATTTGAAGAGAAATCAATATGCTCTTCATAATTGCTTTCAGATGCAGCATATTCTGACTCATGACCAACCAAGGCAGTATTCCCTGGTACAAAGTTGCTTTCCTGATGAGGACAGTTTCCTCTTCTGCTCTATCTCTCTTTCAAATGTAAGCAGTTTCCCATGAAGTTGGGTGAGAGATAGGCTATCCAGATTTGCACTAGAGCGTAGGACAATAGTGTATGTGTCCCATCTCTCAGGCAGTGATCTGAGGAACCTGTTATTCATCTGGCTATTGGTGTATTCCTGTTTCACCATTTTCAGCTCAGAGATCAAGCAGGAAAAACGCTCAAACTGTTGAGTCAGTGTCTCACCCTTTCTATGAGAGAATGTCTCATATTGTTGGGCAAGGATTTCTCTGTTGTTTGCTAAGACCTCATCTGTGCCACCGAATTGTTCCTTCAGGGCATTCCAGAGATCATGAGCAGTTTCATGATGCATAGCCCTGAATAGATTTCATTAGGCAGTGCCATGGCCAGAATTCCATGGGCTTTAGCATCAATCTCAAACAGTTTCCGATCTTCATCAGAGTATTGTTCCTTCTTCTTCGGAACCATTTGATTGGTTTCCGGATTGTTCACCATAGGCTTATATGGTCCATGTACCACAGATGTCCAACAACCTGAACTGTTAATAGATAGGTGATGAAGCACTCTTCGTTGCCATATGTTATACTCAGTCCTAACCAGCATCGGAGGCTTGGTTGAGGAACCGGTATTGTGAGGATCATTAGAAGGAGTAGTCATCTCAGATTCAATTAAGGTAAAACAGATTTAGAACAAAACACAACAACCAATTGAACCAAAAAAGATCTCAGAATAAATGAACGAAAGCGTCAGAAATTCAATAATCTATAACCAGTTCTTGCGACTATGCTAATTCAATCAAACATAGATATCAATTAGCAGTTTCAATGATTAATTGTTAGATCGATCAATGATTAACCAGCTCTGATACCACTTGTTAGGATCAGTGATCTACGTTTGATTGATTAGAGAGTATAGCAGCGGAATTCTAACGAAGAATTAGCCAATTCACAAGAACGAAAAGATATTCAATGAAGAACAAAAACGGTTATAGATAGAGAGAATTCTACAGATATATTTCATTCAACATTCGCTTTCGTGGTAACGGAATGTCACACTTACAATTAGGTTGACACCTCTTATATAAGAGATGTGACGTCTGCTGATGTCACTTGATAGTGACATCTAACAGAATTATTCCAACTGAAACACAACTACTGAAGATGTCAAAACAGCTGACATCTTCTTACAAAAATACCAAGTGTTATCAGTTACTACAACTACTGAAAAACATAAAATTACTGACACTACAACGACTGAAGAACAAGCTCTTTAGTCATTTTACAAAACTACTGAAAGTAAAAACATAAAACTACTGATATCACAACTACTGAAGAAGTACTCTTCAGCTGTTATGACAAACTACTGAAACTTCAGTACTTGGTCTTCAGACTTGAACTTCAGTCGTTTCATCAGCTGATGACTTCAGTAGATGTCATCAGCTGATGTCTTCAGTCTTTGTCTTCAGACTTTGTACACCAGTTGTTGATCTTCAGCACTTGTAGACTCTTCAGCTGTTGTACTTCAGTACTTGGTCTTCAGCTTCAGCACTTGTGTTCTTCAGCTGTTGAGGTCTTCAGCACTTGTCGAACTGCTGATGAAGCCTTCAGCAGTTGTTGTGATATCATGTGGGACTTAGAGGTTTTCTGATCTTGGCTCATTGGTTCTTTTGGTCCAACAAGATGGTATGAATTTTATAAAAGGTACAATTGCTTTTACAGGGCTTGATGGTTTTTTGACAATCATTGTCTTGTCAGAACACTCTTTGATTTTGATTAGGTGTCCTAACTTGATTTTGTCCTCATTGGTTTCAAAATAAACATCAGGTTTGTTTTGAGGATTTGTCACTCGTTTCACTACTGATTTAGGTTCTACAATTTTAGGTTCAATTATTTAGAGAGTGATACAGAGTCAGGCATGACAGTGTAATAGTCATTTTATGGTGGAGGGCATGAATTGTACCCAATCCTTGACATGTCCTTTGGATCCTTTTGTGAATCCTGCATTTCTTGCAGCTTGACTGAATACATTTGAAATTTTTCAAGTTTCACTTCAGTCATAGATTGTTGAGCTTTAGCTTGAGCTAACTTTTCACTAAGTAGCTCATTTTCAGCTGCAAGATTGTATTTCTCACCATGTCATTTTTCTATGTCAGAAATGACAGATATGATTTTGATTTCAAAACTTTTTAGTTCTCTCTTCATTTTTTCTGACTTCACCTTTTCTTCTTTAATTTTATCTGTGAGTTTATGATTGTGTTCTTTATACTCTTGTAATTCATTTATTCATTTCTCACTACAAAGGTTAGTTTTTACCTCAGTAGGCATTGCAGATGGTCCATCATTCATATGAGCCATGAGAGCATGATTCTGGAATTGAGGTTTGACTTCCTCAGCATACACACTCCAGTCACATATCCCATCTTGTTTGATCACAAGGGACCTGGCAGAAGGCTGACTGCTTGCATGGGCTTGATTTGTCAGCTGTGGTTGATTCTGTGTTGATGATGAGAATGATGGTGATTGTTTGAGTGATAGATTGAATTGAGCTATGAGGATGATTGACCAGGAGAGTTCCTTGAATGGTTGGTTCTTTTAGGAGTATTGCACTCTCTTGAGAATGGCCAGTCATGCCACAGTTGAAGCATTTTACCTTGGATTTGTCATATCCAAGCTTTGTGTTCTCATTCAGGCTCAATTTTCTTCCTTTTCTGAAGAATTTCTTTGCTCTCATGGCAATCATTGCCATTTGCCACTATAGATCCATCTCCCCAACATCATCAGGATCTAATTCTTCTAAATCTTCCTGTATTAAATGGGCAGAGGTGAGTCTTCCCCCAAGATATGCTTCAAAACTTGCGACAAAGGCATTGTAGGTTGCCTTTTGCTTTTCTGATTTTAAGTCTTCTGGAGAGATTAGAGGTGCAGTGGAGACTTTTGGTGCTTGTGCTGAAGTTGAATGGTGATTGAATGATGGAGATGCAATGAACCCAGTATTGTTCATTTGATCTCTTGATGAGATGAAGTCATCTTCCTCGGTGATGAAAGCATTTTCAACAGAATGTGATTCTAAACGGATTTGTAGGCTTCAATCACTCTTGGCCCACCCAGATTTCTCATTCGTTCATCAAGTTCCAAAGCTTCAATCTTGGCTATCATAATGTCTAGAGTGGTACTCTTAAGATCAAGAGTATTTTTCAACATTGTGACATTTTGCTTCCAGCTTTCAGGTAGACTATGAAGCATTTTCATGTTGAGTTCTTTAATGTTGTATGAAACACCCATAATTTCCAAGTCATTGACCAACTGTACAAATCTGTGCAGTTGTTTGAATATGGATTCTCCTTTGGTGTGATGGAAGGTTTCATACTGATTGACTAGCTTGTGTTTGTTAATTTCAGCAACTTCACTGCTACCTTCACACATAATTTTGAGAGCATCCCAATCAGCTTTAGCAGTTCCATATTTTTCCAATCTTTTCAGCACATCCATTTTGAGTGCTTGAGTCAAAATAGAGTATTCTTTAAGTTAATTTTGATTTTCTTATGGTCATCTTCATCTAGAGTTAAGTCATCAATTGGTATTCTAGCAGTCTTATACAGTGCAGCTTGAGCTGTTATAGAATAACAGGAATACAGGGACCCTTACATATTGAGATCCAAAAGTCAGGATCTACACCTGTGATATAATTTCTAAACCATATTGTCCATTGTTTAAACTCAGATTTGTGTTTAAGCATTGGAGGTTTAGGTGTATGACCTAATTCAGAGTAACTGTTAGAATCCATGTTGATTTGTGTAAGTATAGATTTAGTTGATTTTAAGATTGATTGTGTTTGATGAGTCCGACTTGTTCAAGTAGTTCTGTTTAGGTTCAGAATGAGTGTTCTTGCTGTTTGACAGGAGTATCTTTATTGTTTGCTAAGTAGAGATGATAATATCTACTACTAGCAACTTGATTATCAGATCAATCGAGTTCTATTCAGTCTGTGCATAGATCTGAAAGACAATCGAGAGCCAAAGCTTTGATACCAATTGACTGGGTTCGAGTAAGAGTGATATTCTTACTGAGAATTGAATATGATAATCAAGTCAATGATTGAGTGGCAGAAACAAACAATCAGAGAACATTCAAGCATGAAAATTACTCATAATGTTGTTTGTATTGATATATGAAAGTTGACAAATTACAGAGAATAATTACAACAAAATCCTCTCTCTATCAACCGTCACCTCAGTACGAGTTAACTATTCTATTTATAGACAATACAGGATGCCTTTACAAAATGACTAAACTACCCCTGACCTATTACATCAGAAACTAGTCTAAGTCTTGATCCGCATCTCTGCTTGTTCATCCGCATTGACAATGCGGATGAGTTAATCTTGATCAGCATTTCCACTTGATCATCAGCATTAGTAAGTTGGTCATCCACATTGGTTGATGCGGATGAACAAATACTTGTGCGCATTTGGTTGGTCATCCGCATTTGTCAATGCGGATGATCAAAGTCTTGTCCGTATCTTCTTTTGTTCTTCCGCATTAGTCAATGCGGAAGAGTAACTTGTTCAGCATAAGTATTATGTCTTCTGCATTAGTTAACGCAGAAGAGTAAACACTTGTCCGCATCAGAATTTTGTCTTCCGCATTGACTAATGCGGAAGATAACACTTGTTATTTTTCTTGCAGATCTTCATCTGCATTGCATCTTGGACTTGTGGGATTCCAGCTGAACAATCATCAATTCACTCATTGAGTTGGCATGTATGATCCTTACAGGGTGCAACATTCTAAAACCTCTTATGATTGAATGAAGTACAAAACGGTTTTAAATGAAAGATAGAGTATGTTTTATTATAAAACTAGAACTCAGTCAGCAACGCTGATTTTTATGTGTTTCTAGTTGGCACGTAATGTTGCTGGGGATGACACGGGGTGGCTACTTAGTTCTTTGGATGTCATCCATTTTTATAATGCTTTTGTAATATAATGCAACACGTATTTTGTAATTCGATAACGATGTATTGTTTTGCAAAAGCTTTTATAATGAAGTGAGAATCTGTTTTAATGATTCCACTGCAGTGTTTTCTTTACTTTAATGGTAATTTATGTTTCATGTGCAATGAATGAGCAGCTGTAAGCGTCCCAAGAATGGGGCCCTACAATATCAGAGAAGCATGACGTTCGATTAGTAAACTTGTTAGGAAGTTAGGAACAATTGTAGTGGTGTTGAGTTCAATAACACGCTGATAGTATCTTTAACCGTCTAGAGCATTGTTAAAACACAATTGGAACTAAACAAGGTTGTTTGATGTACTAGAATCAACCTTGAAATATGTTTTTGTGCTTTCACATCTCAAAGTTGTTTTCATCAAACAACACATTAGAATGTCCTTGAAATATCCACGCACTCACTGTTCCCTTATTGAAAACATATCAGATAGCCATTTGTGATCTTGAAGTTCATACTTCTCCATTAATAACTTCCATTTAAACTGAAAGTTGGATGGATGTAGATAAACATTCCATACAAGCTTGTGTATGGATGCGTGGAGATTTGTGTTGTTCAGTAAATGACCTTAAACCTGAAAAAATACATTTATTTGTAGGTTGAAGAGAATCTGTAAGAATATAATAATAAATAAAGTTATCATTAAACCATCCAATAGTATATTTGAACGGGTACATATATGTATGTAAACTGTAACATTTGCCCATTTTGGAAAGTAGAAACCCAAACCCAAATCCGTTTGGGTCACTGTAACACACGGTTATTTATTTATTTTGAAACCGACAAATGAAGAAAAATAAATAAAGTCCAAAGTCGAGGGACCAAACTCGCCAACGAGAGAAAGTTGGGTATGTGGTGATATTTGTAGGGAGAGGGCAGCCATTACCCTCTCCCCACACCCACATTTTCAGTAAACAAAAGAGGAGAAGAGAGAAAGAAGAGAAAAGGGGAGAAAAGTTGGTTCGGGTTGATTTGAGTAAGCAAAATCGTCAAGTAGCGGGTCAAATCGAAGCTCTTCTCGTTATGGTCGTTTGTGCGAGTCCTAGTACCCGTCTTTTACACTTTTTTGAATGATTTAAGGCTGGAACACATCTGAAAATCTAGTTTTGGTGTGTGTTTGTGTTTGACCCGTTTGTGTATGTGTGTGTATGACTCGTTTGGGTCTTGCTTTTGAGCTTGTGTGTGCTTGAATGGTGTTGTGGCATGCATTCCTAAGGTTTAGGATGGTTGATCTTAGAATGGGATTAGATGAGCTTGGAGGTCGGAAATGGCAGATTAGGTTCGGGATGAACTGCATTCTGCACCAGCTAGGGCTAGGCGACCGAATGGAGGCCATACGGCCGATTGGGGTGCGATTGGGGTGCGATTGAGTGTACATTTGCACGATTGAGGTTCATTCGCATGACTAAGAGCCCACTCACATAAATGGTCAGTGGTGTTAGTTTCATCGGCATTAGGTCCATTCGCATGGGACTCATCCGCATGGAGTCCATTCGCATTAGTTTCATTTGCACGATTGGATGTTTATTCGCATAGGTGTTCATCCGCATTGGTTCAATCGCATGATGTTCAGTTGCCTAGAGGCCATGCAACTGAAGGGTACCCATACGCCCAAGTAGGGCTGGTGTACCCGAGGAAAGCATAGTTTAACATCTGACTTTCGGGGGAAAATGCACATGTAAGTTTGACGTGAAAGTTCCCGTAAGTTCATGTACGATGACTGTTGAGGCCTTAGCGAGCATGTTGGGCATGATGATGATTATGTTGCATGATTATGCATGTTATGTATGTATGATGTTAGCCTGTATGATGTTGATGACTGTGTATGTTATGTTCCTTATTATGATGTATGTTTATCTTTCCTGTGGCTTTACGTTGAATGTTAATGAACGAAATGAAAGTAGTATGCAACGTAAAGTGAATGTTAAAGAAAACAAGATCACGAAGTACGAATGCATGCATTAATGAAAGATGAAAGTTAAGAAATTCTTGCGAGCATAGTATGTCGGGACACGCCATTAAAAGGTGTTAGCCCAACAGTGTGCGGGTTTGCTACCCCGGGAGGATGCACATCAGGGTCTTTCTTTGTGATTGACCATTTGTATAGCCCCATTGCTGCATACCCTAGGTACTGCGATCAGAGGTGCGACGCACCGTTATAGCTGGTCTATGATAGACCTAGGTCCAGTATCAGGAATAGTTGGGTATTGCATATAGCAGTAGTACACCTAAACTCTACCCTAGGTATTGTGATAAGAGGTGCGATGCACCGTTATAGCTGGTCTATGACAAACCTAGGTCCAGTACGAGGAAATAGCTAGGTAAAGTTTATGGTTGAAGGAAAAGAAAGAAGTAACAATGAAAGCATGAAAGATTAAAGAAGATAATAATGATGTTATCTATGTGTACGTATGTTGTATGATCGCATGAAAGAAATGAACGGTTTTAATGAAAGAAAAGTATGTTTTATTATAAAACTAGAACTCACTCAGCAACGCTGACTTTGATGTGTTTCCAGTTGGCAGGTAATGATTGCTGAAGATGGCACGAGGTGGCTACTCAGCTCTTTTGGAATGGCATCCATTTAAATAATGCTTTTGTGATAAAATGCAACAATGTATTTTGTAACTGATTAACGATGTATTATTTTGCAAAAGTTTCTATATCGAAATGAAATGTCATTTTTTAATGTTTCCGATGTGATGCTTTATGAAATATAAATGTAATTATATGTTTTACGTGCGATGAGGATCCAACTGTAAGCGTCCCGGGAATGGGGCCTTATAGTCAATTTTTGAAAAAATGAAATACGTTAGTTAGAAATTTAATTTAGTTTAATCCTTCAAAAACAATAATAATACAATTTATTCAAGTTCCACTTATTAAATTAATACATGGTAATTTCATGATTTATAGAATAAAATTTTACAAATTCATGAAATTTATTTGTCATTTATGATTTTAATTATAACTAAAGGATTAAAATACAAGATCGTTATTTTTACAAATATGTAAGGTCTATAAAATGTTATTAATATTCATAAGATTTTAAATATTCAATTAAAATAACTAATCAAATTAAAAGTTCTTATTAGATTTATAAAGTTTACAAATATTTAATAGAAAAAAAGTTGTTAAATTAAAATTAAAGTTTTAATAAATTTAAAGTTTAAATTGTAAGTATTCTTTTACTTATTTAAATTATTTAGTTTTATATTTATTCCAAATTCCAATCATAACTCCCTTTTAAAAGACTTATAAATCATCATTAACACCATTCATAACCTCTTCCTAACTTCAAGTATAAAAGCATGGCTTAGGCCTCACTTTTCATTTGCTTATTCTCTAAAAATCCTATTCTCATATCTTTCTTTCATCCATTGGTTATGAGCAATTTGAAGAATTTTATTTTACAAGAAATTTCAAGAATTCTTAATACTAAAGTAATCTTTTATTATTTTTATATTATACATTTCAATCATCCTAACATCCAATTGTTCTCATGATGTTATGTTCTTACTATTGTTCTTTCTTCTACCAAATCTCTTTTTATATTAATCATTATCATTTGATGGTTAAAATTTTAATAATCACTAACATTCCTAAATTAAGCTAACAACACACTAACATAAACAAAGAATCTCGTTTGCATATGGACAGCTATGCCATCGCATTCGGTTTTTTCACAAGATTATTGTTCTAAATGATGGATATGCCAAAGTCTTAGAATATTTTTATAAATAAAATTAAGATTAATATACCATATATTGACATAATAAAATGTTCTAACCCGTTTCATGATTTAACGATTTTAAAAGTGCACATAAGTGCCTTACTATAATTCTGGCAGAATAAATCTTACTTCAACCGACCATAACTTGATAATAGCATACTAAATTTGAATAAACTCAGACTCCAATGTTATGTTCATTGAATTACCTTTTCAAAGAAAGTTTATACGTCTTCAAACTCAATCGGACGACTCAACAATAGCCTTCATAAAATAGGTCTGCATTTCAGCACCATCTGTCTTCTGCTGCTTGTTTGACGTAGTTAAGCATCTTTTCATAAAATTGTTTCTGAATAAAAGTTATTCGGGAGACTTTGAGCTAGTCAAATGAAAATTTTTATAATTTCATGAAATCGTTTGATATTTTAAAATCATGTTCAAACACGTACGAAACATTCTGGCCAGAATCTAAAATTCGTATAATAATCGTTTATCAATCTACCTTTCGCTTATTGGCATTCCTAAGCATCGTAACTTCTTGTAATGAATTCCGACCTCAAGTAATGCTTTTTTATCATTTAGGACATCACCTTTGACTCTTGACATCCAAGCTTTCTTATGTACTCTACAACCATCACTACACTTGTGAGTTTTCTATGTGAGTTCTCCATGCCCCTTTTTTAGTTTATTTCACACCTTTTGGGGTGAAACATGTTAACTTTATCAACTTACACTTGTAAACATCTTGATACTTGTAAATGCACATGCAATTCATCTTTACCTTTTTGTTATGATTATTTGTGTTATTGTAAGTCTTATATGAGATACATATTTTGTTTACAATCATTAACTATTGCTAGCGTGGCGACATCTTAGATCTTTGGGCCTGACAAGCCTATTTGGTGCTAAAGCCGATGTATTGCCGGCTCCTAATGATGTATGTTTGTTCATCATGGGAACCAAGTACACTTAGCCAATCTTATATACTTGTAATCAAGTAGAGGTTTGGTTGTAACTATATGTGTTCTATAAACATGCTAACTCATAACCATTCACATGAATTGCTACTTGTAAATATTTCTATATATATGTACCTTTAACCCATAGGAACTCACCAACTTTCAAAGTTGACCCTTTATATTTAACATGTTTCAGGTTTGATACTTAAGGAACTCTTCTTGCTCATATAGGACTTGGACATAGATAAATAAAACATCTTATGTTGTTGGTTATATTTTTTGTGTATTGTAATGACTTAATTGACTTGTATTGTTCAATGAATAATGGTATTTAATATTATTTCAACTTATTAGTTCCATGTTCTATGAACAATCGTTTCACATTCGTCCACCCCGATGATTCTGCGTCGGTCGGGGTGTGACATAAATTTTTTGCACATTATAAGTATTGAACAATATTTTACAACTACTATGGTATTGAGTAACCATGATTCATAGCACACCTTGCACGGTAGCTTATTCATGATATGCCATATACAAAGTCTGTGAATTGATTGGTCTAGGACATTATTAACTGCCTGTTTCATGGCAGCGTCTTGGTCTATTAAAACTAAAAAAGGTTGTTTGTGGTTATGAGCTTCCAAAAACATCTGAGCATCTAAGTGTATGATACAACCGTTTCATCGTACAACAGTGCCACACCAAAAGTTACACAACTTTTATCATGATCAACCCCAATAAATGGCACAAAAGTCATATAATACTTGCGTAAAAAGATAAATGTTTAAAAAAATTTAAATTGTAAAAGAATTATAATTAAACGACATACTTGTTTATCTGGTATGTATCGTCAAATGCTAAAACATCACCAAATGCATTATAATTTATCTTTGACACCTCGTCTGCCCAAAACAATTGGCGAAGTTCATCGCCAACAACTAAAATTTGAATGTGAATTGTTTTGGTATAACACTCGTTGTTCCATCCTATCTATGAAGAATTGTCCGTCACTACCACCTATATAATTGGATATATCCTTACTAAAATTCTTATAATCAGTCTTGATCCCACGAACCATATGATGACCTTCCTTAATGCAAGTTGCAGCCTATGTGTAACACCTGGTTATTTATTTATTTTAAAGCCGACAAAGGAAGAAATAGAAATAAAGTCCAAATTTGAGGGACCAAACTCGCCAACGAGAGAAAGTTGGGTAAGTGGGTATATAAAGGGAGAGGCCAGCCATTACCCGCTCCCCACACCCACATTTTCAGCCAAAGAAATAAGAGAAGAGAGAAAGAAGAGAAAATGGAGAAAAGTTGGTTCTGGTTGGTTCAAGTGAGCCAAAATCGTTGAGAAGCGAGTCAAATCGAAGCTCTTCTCATTGTGGTCGTTTGTGTGAGTTCTAGTACCCCTATTTTACACGTTTTTGAAAGATTTTAGGGCTGGAACACATCTGAAATTAGGTTTTTGAGTGTGTGCATGTTTGACCCGTTTGTGTATGTGTATGTGTGTGTATGATTCGTTTGACCCTTGCTTGTTAGCTTGTCTGTGCTTGAATAGTGTTGTCGTATACATTTCAAAGTTTTAGGATGGTTGATCTTGGGCATAAAATGGGTTTAGATGAGCTTGGAGGTTGAAAATGGCAGATTAGGTTCGGGATGAACTACATTCTGCACTAGCTAGGGCTAGGCGACCAAATGAAGGCCATACAGCCGAATGAGGTGCGATTGGGGTTCATTCGCACGATTGAGAGTTCATTCGCACGATTGGGGCCAGTCGCATGGAGAGTCATGCGACTAAGGGTCCAGTTGCATAAGTGCTCATCCGCATTAGTTCCATTCACATAAGTCCATCCACATTGGTCCATTTGCATGATGCTCAGTCGCATGGAGGCCATGCGACTGAAGGGTGTCCATATGTCCTAATAGGGATGTTGCACCCTTGGAGAAGTGTAGTTTAATTTCTGAATTTCAGGGGAAAGTGCAAATGTAAGTTTGGACGTAAAGGTTGTCGTAAGTTCATGTAAGATGACTGTTGAGGTCTTAGAGTGCATGTTGGGCATGATGATGATGATGTTGTTGCATGATTATGCATGTTATGTATGTATGATATTGCCATGTATGATGTTGATGCATGTGTATGTTATGTTCCTTGTCATGATGTATGTTTATCTTTCATGTGTCTTTGCATCTTATGTTAATGAATGAAATGAAGTATTATGTAACGTAAAGTGGAGGATAATGAAAAGTGGAATATGATGAATGCATGCATTAATGAATGATGAAAGAATAAAAGTCGTGCAAGCATTGGATATCGGGACACACCAATGAGAAGGTGTTAGCCCAACGATGTGCAGGTTCGCTACCCCGGGAGGATGCACATCGGGGTCTTTCATTGTGATCGACCATTTGTATAGAACCTCTACCACTTACCCCTGGTACTGCGGCACCATGTTTCGCTGTCTATTTATAGACTTTGACCCAGTAGCCATATAGTTCGAGGTGTAGCACATGGTATTGGTATGGAAGATATCAGATGCGGAAGAAAAGATGTAATGATTAATGAACAAATAAAGAAGCTAATAATAACTATTATCTATGTGTGCGTATGTTGTATGATCACATGAAAGTATATAACAGTTTTAACGAAAGAAAAGTATGTTTTATCTTGTTGGACCAAAAGAACCAATAAGCCAAGATCAGAAAACCTCTAAGTCCCACATGATATCACAACAACTGCTGAAGGCTTCATCAGCAGTTCGACAAGTGCTGAAGACTTCAACAGCTGAAGATCAAGTACTGAAGACTTCAACAGCTGAAGACTAAAGTGCTGAAGCTCAACAGCTGAAGAACACAAGTGCTAAAGCTGAAGACTAAAGTGCTGAAGTCCAACAGTTGAAGAACACAAGTGCTGAAGCTGAAGACCAAAGTACTGAAGGTCAACAGCTGAAGAATACAAGTGCTGAAGCTGAAGACCAAAGTACTGAAGTTCAACAGCTGAAGAGTCCACAAGTGCTGAGGATCAACAACTGATGTACAAAGTCTGAAGACAGAGACTGAAGACATCAGCTGATGACATCTACTGAAGTCATCAGCTGATGAAACGTCTGAAGTTCAAGTCTGAAGACCAAGTGCTGAAGTTTCAGTAGTTTGTCACAACAGCTGAAGAGTACTTCTTCAGTAGTTGTGTTTATCAGTAGTTTTATGTTTTTACTTTCAGTAGTTTTGTAAAACGACTGAAGAGCTTGTTCTTCAGTCGTTGTAGTTTCAGTAGTTTCTTATCAGTAGTTTTGTAATAAGTAAACACTTAGCTTCTTGTAAGAAGATGTCAGCTGTTAGACATCTTTCGTAGTTTTAGTGTTTCAGTAGTTTGTTAAATAACGGTTAGATGTCACTATCAAGTGACATCAGCCTACGTCATCTTTCCTTTATATAAGGAAGAATGACCTAAATTGTAATTTTGCGAAAGCCATGCTAAAGCGTGTGATTGAATGAAATATTCCTTTTGCAGAAACTTTCTCTCTCTATAATTAATTCTGTTCATTGCTATATCTTTGGTATTCTTGCTCGAATTGTGCTAGTTGGTACTCTATTCTGCTGCTGAATCCATTCGAATCGATCAAACTAGATGCTGAGATCCTATCAAATGGTATCAGAGCAGGTTAATCATTGATCGATCTAACAATTGATTATTGAAACTGCTCATTTGCTCTAAGTTTGATTGAACTAGCAAATTCGCACGAATCTGTTATAGAGATTGAAGTTCTGTCACTTTTGGCTATTTTTATTGAGGTTCTTAGTGGTTTTGAGCTAAATTTGTTTTGTTTATCTTGAATTTGTCTGAATTTTCGAAAATGACTACACCTTCTAATGATCCACACAATACTGGTTCCTCAACCAAGCCTCCGATGCTGGTTAGGAATGAGTATAACATTTGGCAACGAAGAATGCTCCATCACCTGTCTGTCAATAGGTCAGGTTGTTGGACATCCTTGGTACATGGACCACATAAGCCAATGGTGAATCATCCGGAAACAAATCAGTTGATTCCAAAGAAGAAGGAACAATACTCTGATGAGGATAAGAAGTTGTTTGAGATTGATGCTAAAGCCCATAGAATTCTGGCCATGGCACTGCCTAATGAAATCTATTCCGGGCTTATGCATCATGAAACTACTCATAACCTTTGGAATGCACTGAAAGAACAATTTGGTGGCACTGATGAGGTCTTAGCAAACAACAGGGAAATCCTCGCCCAACAGTATGAGACTTTTGCTAATAGAAAGGGTGAGACTCTGACTCAGCAGTTTGAGCGGTTTTCATGTTTAATCTCTGAGTTGAAAACGGTTAAACATGAATATACCTAAAGCCAAATGAACCACAGATTCCTCAGATCACTACCTGAGAGATGGGACACATATACAATTGTCCTACGCTCCAGTGCAAATCTAGATAGTCTATCTATCACCCAACTTCATGGGAAACTGCTTACATTCGAAAGAGAGATAGAGCAGAAAAGGAAACTGGCTTCATCTGGTAAGCTCACTGAAGACTTTGTACCAGGCAACACTGCCTTGGTTGGTCATGAGTCAGAATATGCTTCATCTGAATGCCAGTATGATGAGCATATTGATTTCTCTTCAAACACTTCTGATTCTGCATTTGTGAGTGTCGATAGTCAGTTTACTGGGTGTAATAATGACAATCTATGCTTCATCATGGATGATCTCAAGGGGATTGCTGATGATGACTTAGAAGAGATGGATATTTTGAGCCAAATGGCCTTGATAAATATCAGATCTCAAAGTTCTACAAAAGAACTGAAGAAAGTTCCCATGACTCTCTGGCAAAACCAAAGTTGGTTTTGACAAGAGTAAGTTGAGGTGTCACAAATGCCACAGGCTTGGACACTTTGCTAGAGAATGTAGATCATCTGGATCTAATTCTTCTGCACCCTTTGTGACTTTCCCTGGCAATAGTCAACAACACAGAGGGCAACATCCTGTCAATTCTGGTCATCATTCTCAACCACATCTCCTGCATATTTTGTTCCTCAGGGTCCAATGCCATATCCTTACCCTTGTTATTACATGCCACAAACCAGTAAAGTTCAAGCACCCATTGCTCAACAACCACATGCTCTTTCTGAGCCTCAACCATCTCATTCTCATCAACCTCCTCACCCTCAACAACACAGCTTCTTCACCCCTGGAGTTGTTGACCGGAGCAGTTTACCAATGACATGTCTGTCATGAACAACTGTTCACAGGGCTGGTCAACATGGTGGTGACAGCCCATTTGGAATCTAGCACTTATGGCTCTGGAATTTGCAGATGATTATCCTCAATCCTCTTCATCACAGGTATCACAGGTATCCTCTGAGCTAAGGCAAATTATGTTCTGAAACATGCATAAAGCATTTGCCTATATTAGAGAAGCAAGTACTTTAATTAATAAGAACATAGAGCTAGAAAAGATCATTTCCAAAAGAAAAGTTGAGTTTGAGTCTATGCTTAAAGAGAAAAATGATGAGATTTATAAACTTATATGCCAATCACTGATGAAAGCTAGGGAAGAGGTACTTTTAGAAAGTACAAAGACCTCAAGAAACCCTTGCAGTCACCCAGGAGAGTGTGATCGATGGTACAATCATGCAAGGTTTTGAAATGCTTCTTAGTAAGCAATCTGCTTCCAATATGAAGTTGGCATTGTTATAACACATTGCTCCTCCTACAGATTTTGCTTCAAAGTACTGAAGTACAACAGCTGAAGAGTCTACAAGTGCTGAAGATCAACAACTGGTGTACAAAGTCTGAAGACAAAGACTGAAGACATCAGCTGATGACATCTACTGAAGTCATCAGCTGATGAACGTCTGAAGTTCAAGTCTGAAGACCAAGTACTGAAGTTTCAGTAGTTTGTCACAACAGCTGAAGAGTACTTCTTTAGTGTTTGATATCAGTAGTTTTATGTTTTTACTTTCAGTAGTTTTGTAAAACGACTGAAGAGCTTGTTCTTCAGTCGTATAGTATCAGTAGTTTTATGTTTTTCAGTAGTTGTAGTAACTGATAACACTTAGTATTTTTGTAGAAGATGTCAGCTGTTTTGACATCTTCAGTAGTTGTGTTTCATTGGAATAATTCTTTAGATGTCACTATCAAGTGACATGAGCAGACGTCACATCTCTTATATAATAGGTGTCGACCTAATTATAAGTGTGACATTCCGTTACCACGAAAGCGAATATTGAATGAAATTTATCTGCAGAATTCTCTCTATCTATAACCGTTTTGTTCTTCATTGAATATCTTTTCGTTCTTGTGAAGGCTAATTCATTGTTAGAATTCCGCTGCTACACTCTCTAATCAATCAACGTAGATAACTGATCCTAACAAGTGGTATCAGAGCCGGTTAATCATTGATCGATCTAACAATTGATCATTGAAACTGCTAATTGATATCTATGTTTGATTGAATTAGCATATTCGCAAGAACTGGTTATAGATTATGAATTTCTGACGCTTTCGTTCATTTATTCTGAGATCTCTCTTGGTTCAATTGGTTGTTGTGTTTTGTTCTAAATCTGTTATAGCTTAATTGAATTTGATTGAATCTGAGATGACTACTCCTTCTAATGATCCTCACAATACTGGTTCCTCAACCAAGCCCCCGATGCTGGTTAGGACCGAGTATAACATATGGCAACAAAGAATGCTTCATCACCTGTCTGTTAACAGTTCAGGTTGTTGGACATCTGTGGTACATGGACCACATAAGCCTATGGTGAACAATCCGGAAACCAATCAAATGGTTCCGAAGAAGAAGGAACAATTTCTGATGAAGATCGGAAACTGTTTGAGATTGATGCTAAAGCCCATGGAATTCTGGCCATGGCACTACTAATGAAATCTATTCAGGGCTTATGCATCATGAAACTGCTCATGATCTCTGGAATGCCCTGAAGGAACAATTCGGTGGCACAGATGAGGTCTTAGCAAAAACAGAGAAATCCTTGCCCCACAATATGAGACATTCTCTCATAGAAAGGGTGAGACACTGACTCAACAGTTTGAGCGTTTTTCCTGCTTGATCTCTGAGCTGAAAATGGTGAAACAGGAATACACCAATAGCCAGATGCATAACAGGTTCCTCAGATCACTGCCTGAGAGATAGGACACATACACTATTGTCCTACGCTCCAGTGCAAATCTGGATAGCCTATCTCTCACCCAACTTCATGGGAAACTGCTTACATTCAAAAGAGGGATAGAGCAGAAAAGGAAACTGTCCTCATCAGGAAAGCTCACTGATGACTTTGTACCAGGGATACTGCCTTGGTTGGTCATGAGTCAGAATATGCTGCATCTGAAAGCAATTATGATGAGCATATTGATTTCTCTTCAAATAGTTCTGATCATGCATTTGTTGGTATTGAGAGTCATTTTGGCAGTAATAGTGACAATCTATGCTTATCATGGATGATTTTAAAGGAATAGCTGATGATGATCGAGAAGAGATGGATATTCTGAGCCAAATGGCATTGATTAATATCAGATCTCAGAAGTTCTATAAGAGAACTGGCAGGAAATTTCCTGGACTCTCTGGCAAAACCAAAGTTGGTTTTGACAAGAGTAAGTTGAGGTGTCACAAATGCAAAGGCTGGGACACTTTGCAAGAGAGTGTAGATCAACTGGATCTAACTCTTCTGCACCCTTTGTGACTTTTCCTAGTACTAGTCCACAAAACAGAGGGTAACATACTGCTGGTTCTGGTCATCATTCACATCCTAGGTCTCCTGCATACTTTGTTCCCCAGGGTCAAATGTCATATCCTTATCCCTGCTATTATGCCTCAACCAAATCCTGTTCAAGCTCCAATTGCATAACAACCACAAGCATTGCCTGAACCACAACCTTCCCAATCTTATCAACAAACTCAACCTTAACAACACAGCTTCTTCACCCCAGGAGTTGTTGACTGGAGCAGTTTACCAGATGACTTGTCTGGTCATGAACAACTGTTCTCAGGTGCTGGTCAACATGGTGGTGAAAGTCCCTTTGGAAATCTAGCACATATGGCTTGGATTCTGCTGATACTTCATCCACTAATGCCTCTACACCAAAGGTATCACAGGTATCCTCTGAGGCAATAGCCAAACTATGTTCTGAATCATGCATAGCTGCATTTGCATCTATTAGAGAAGCAAATGTAGCTTTAATCAACAAGAACATTGAGCTAGAACAAATAATTTCCAAAAGCAAAGCTGAATTTGAGTCTGTGCTTAATGATAAGAATGATGAGATTTACAAACATAAATGCCAATAACTAATGATAAGGCTAGGGAAGAGATACTTCTAGAGAAGTATAAAGATCTCAAAGAAACCCTTGCAGTCACCCAAGTGGAGTGTGATCGATGGGTATAATCATGCAAAGGTTTTGAAATGCTTCTTAGTAAGCAATCTGCTTCCAATGTGAAGTTTGGCATTGGTTACAATCACACTGCTCCACCTACAGATTTTACTCCCAGAGCAGAGGTAGAATCTGATGGTGAAAGCAATAACCAATCCATTTCATCATGTGATCTACTTTCTGATACAGCACAATCAGAAGTAGAAGTCAGCACTAAACCCTCTTAGAACCTATCAGCTAATGCTGATGGTTCCACTGCTGACACTCACATGATCAATGAGTTGATCAACTCAGGAGTTAATTCTAAAAGTCCTGAAAGGACTAGAGAGCAAGATTTAACACCTGAAGTTCAAACTCCAACTCCTGCCAGTACTAAAAAGAAGAAAACTGTCAGTAGAAAGAGTTTGAAGACTACTAAAGAGGAAATCAAGAAAGCAAACAATGCTACCAAAGCACTGAAGAGCAAGTCTTCAGTTGCTTCATCCTTTTTAGTTGATGATCAACATAAGATGAAGAAGAACCATATGAAGTATGTGGTTTGTTCAATATCTTACAGATGATTGCTGGTACAAAAGAGGTTCCAAACTCAATATAAAGAGGAAATTAAAGAGAAAATGGTAAAAATGAAAACTGAGTTTGAGACCACATTTGTATCAACAACATCAAATCCTGTAACCCTTAAGTCCAAAAAGAAATCCAAAAAGAAAGGGGTTAAACAGGTAACAGCTGAGATTGCTCAAAAGAAGAAGGTGCAACATAGGAACTTATCAAACTCCAATGCCAATGTGTCTGGAGAGCTGAAAGCTTTATCAAAAATCAGACACAGCTGGTTATGATGGTAAACATCTATTGGGAAGAGTTAACCAATTAGATGTTCTTATGTTGAAACCACAGAAAAGGAGGTCCAAGCCAAAGGATTCCTCTTCTTCACCATCTTCTTCCTCTCAGGCTGTTGTTTCCAACAACCTGTTAGTTTACCATCTGTTGATGAGAACAGGCCCAAAACCAAAAAGGTTTGGGTCTCAAAATCTAACTAATTGGTGTGTTTTGCAGGGTTCTTCAACATGCCACAGAGGCATCTGGTATGTAGACAGTGGAGGATCCATGCATATGACACGAAACAGATCACTTCTTAATGACTACTCTCAAGGAGGAAGGGGTTTGTGTCATTTGGCAATGATGCAAAGGGTTACATCATCGGCAAAGGCTTTGTTTCCAATGGGAAAATAAAGTTTGATGATGTTAACCATGTGGAAAATCTCAAGTACAACCTCTTGAGTGTCAGTCAAATGTGTGACAAAGGCCATGTTGCTCTTTTCACCAGTCAGAACTGTCGGATTCTGTCATCCAAAGTTCTAATTGATTGATAAGGTGTTGGATGAATACACTCTCCTGAAGGCCAACAGGACAGGAAGAGTGTATGCCTTAGATCTTCCAAGAAATAGATCTCAAAGGCCATCCTTGCCTATTTTCCAAGGCTTCCCCTCAAGAATCTACTCTATGGCATAGAAGGCTGGGTCATGTTAATCTCAAAAACATAAATCAGCTGATAAACCATGGTTTAGTAAGGGGACTGCCTATGAAGGAGTTCAAATGTGAAGATAACTGCACTGCTTGTTTAAAAGGAAACAACACAAAGCTTCATTTCCCTCCATAGAAGAACCTAAGTCCACTGCTTGCTTACAGCTCTTCACATGGATCTCTTGGTCCTGTGAGAGTGATGAGTATGGCTAAGAAGAAATACTGTCTGGTAATTGTGGATGATTACTCCAGATTTGTATGGACTTTCTTCTTGCATTCAAAGGATGAGGCAGCTCAGAAGATTATCACTTTGTGTTGTATGTTGAGAAGCAATATTCCCTCTCAGTCAAGTGTATTAGAAGTGATAATGGAACAGAATTCAGAAACAATACACTTGATGAGTTCTACCTCTCAAAGGGAATCAAGAGGCAGTTTAGCATTCCAAGAACTCCTGAACAAAATGGAGTAGTGGAGAGAAAGAACAGGACCCTTATTGAAGCTGCAAGGTCCATGTTGGCTGATTCTGGACTGCCAATGACTTTTTGGGCTGAAGCTGTCAATACAGCTTGCTATGTACAGAATAGATTCTAGTAAATCAGAGGTTGATGAAGACTCCATATGAAGTTCTTCATCATTTGGCCCCTCTAATTTCATTCTTCAGAGCTTTTGGGTGTCCTTGTTTCATTCTCAACACACGGGATCAACTCCAAAAATTTGATCCTAAGGTGGATGCAGGGTACTTTGTTGGTTATTCATCAACTTGCAAAGCATACAGAGTCTTCAACTGCAGAACAAAGATGGTTGAAGAGACTCTACATGTTAAGTTTATGAATCTCCAAAGGAAAAGATTCCACAAAGCCCTGTGGAGCTATTTGATTTGGACATACTGCAAATGTTCCTTATCAAACTCCTGCTGTTGCTCCTGTCAACAGTTCACCACCTGGTGGTACTACTGGTGCTGATGATGATGATGATGATAGCAGTACTCACCTCTTCAGGTTTAGTGACCAACTGCCTGTGTCCTCTAAACCTGATGCTCATGTAGCTTCAGTAGCTTCATCCACAACAAGTGTTGATGAGATTTCTGCATCTTCAACTTTATTTGAGTTGCCACCATCTACATGGTTTCAAGAGTCTACATCAACATCTGTTACTGCTGAAGGTTCTACAAACACTTGCACTGATATTATTGTTTACCAAGAGCTGAAGAATCACCCAATGTCTCAAATTATTGGTGATATCAATGCTGGAGTTTCAACCAGAAGTCAATTGTCCAATTCTGCTTCTATGCTCTCTTCATCAGTCAGCTAGAGCCAAAGAATTATCATGTTGCACTTAGAGACAATGGCTAGGTTGAAGCAATGCAGCTTGAGCTTCTTCAGTTCAAAAAGCAGCAAGTGTGGGAGCTTGTTCCTCTTCCCCCAGGTAAGTGTGCAATAGGCACTAAATGGGTGTTTAGGAATAAAACAGATGAAAATGGGCTTATTGTTAAGAACAAGGCCAGACTGGTTGTTCAGGGTTTGCACAAGAAGAAGGTATTGATTATGATGAAACCTTTGCCCCTGTAGCCAGACTGGAGGCAATTAGATTGTCTTAGCCTATGCTGCACTCCACAATCTTAAAGTTTTTCAAATGGATGTTAAAAGTGCATTTTTATATGGTAAAATAAAAGAAGAAGTTTATGTGTGTCAACCACCAGGTTTTGAGGATAATAAACACCCAGAATGGGTATACAAGCTTGATAAGGCTCTTTATGGGTTGAAACAAGCTCCTAGAGCCTGGTATGAGACATTATCTAACTTTCTTCTGCAAAATAATTTCACTAGAGGCTCCATAGATAAAACTTTATTTTAAGAAGGTGGATCAGCATAAGCTACTTGTTCAAATTTATGTTGATGATATATATTTGCATCCTCTGATCCCCAGTTGTGTGATGATTTTACAAAATTAATGCAAAGGAAGTTTGAAATGAGTGCAATGGGAGAATTACAGTTCTTTCTAGGCTTGCAAATCAAACAAAAAGCTGATGGAATTTTCATTCATCAGTCTAAATATACAAAAGATCTTTTAAATAAGTTGATTTACAAAACTGTAAGCCCTGTTCTACTCCCATGTGCAACACCACACAATTGGATGTTGATCAGAAAGGTAAAGCTGTTGATGAAACGCTTTACAGATGTATGATTGGGTCCTTGATGTATTTAACAGCTTCTAGACCAGATATTATGTTTGCTACATGTGTTTGTGCTAGATTTCAGGCTGCACCTAAAGAGTCTCATCTGATTGCAGTCAAGAGGATCTTTAGATATTTGCAAGGTACACAATCTCTAGGTTATGGTATTCCACTTGGCACTCTTGCAAATTAGTTGCTTTCTCTGATAGTGACTATGCAGGGTGTAAGTTGACCAGGAAATCAACTTCTGGTGGATGTCAATTCCTAGGCAACTGTTTGATTTCTTGGCAGAGTAAGAAACAAACATCTGTTGCTACATCCACTGCTGAAGCCGAGTACATTGCTGCTGCAAGTTGTACATCCCAAGTACTCTGGCTTCAGAATCAACTTTTGGATTATGGCATTACAGAGACTAAGACTCGTTATTAATGGATAGTGCTTCAGCTCTTTGCATTGTCAAAAATCCAGTCCAGCACTCTAGGACCAAACATATAGAAATTAGACATCATTTTATAAGAGATTGTTTTGAAAAGGGTCTAATTAATCCTATGTTTGTGCCTAGTGCTGATGAGCTTGCAGACATTTTTACTAAGCTTTGGATAGTTCAACTTTCCACAACCTGGTGTTAAGGCTTGGTATGCTGCAGCTAGAATAAGTGACAACTACTGATGATCTCAGTAATTACTGATGATCATTGGTAACCATGTCACATATAAGTACTGATGAGTTCTTATCCTCAGTAGTTTTTATAACTACTGAAGGCTAAATGCCTCACAAGTACTAAAGTACTTTATCTGTTCTAAACTACTGATGTTAAACTATGATGTAGTTACAACTAGTAGTTACTATGATGTAGTTACATACAACTACTGAAATCAGTAAAAAAGATAAGTACTGACGTCCTATGAAACACCTGAAAAGCAGATGAAAAGTCTGATGAGTAAGTGTTGAGGACAGTATGAAACAGCTGAAAAGCTAAGAATTTGACGAAAACAGCTGATGAGTATTTCTCTTCAGTTGTTTCTACAACTGCTGTTTAAAACAACTGAAGCAAGACCACAGTCTTCAGTAGTTTCACAACTACTGATAACTAATACCAAGTCTTCAGTTGTTTACAACAACTGATGGCAAAACCATTGTCTTCAGTAGTTTCACAACTACTGATGACAAACACCAAGTCCTCAGTTGTTTACATCATATGAAGTCAAAACCACGACCTTCAGTAGTTTATAACTACTGATGGTTAACACCAAGACTTCAGCTGTTTCAACGTCTGATGGTCAAAACCAAGTCTTCAGTTGTTTTATAACAACTGATGACAACACCACCACTGTCAGTCGTTTTAAACCTCTAAAGGTTAATACCACGTCATCAGTAGTTTCAAACAGCTGATGACCACACCAAAACTTCAGTAGTTTTCTTTCAGCCTTTTCCTCTCCCAACCCTATAAATACCTGTCTTCTTCTCAAACGGTCCATTAGCCGTTCTTCTGACCTTCATACTTTCAAAAATGGCAACCATGAGTCTAAAACCCCGACATAACTGCGTCGCCTACCTCACGAAATCGGCCTCTGGACAAAGTTTGATCACGCCATAGACCTAATGGCTGATTCTCAATATAATACAGCTCTGCTCTTAAACCCGACCATCTACCCAGAGTCACTCAGTCAGTTTTGGTCCAATGCCTACGTTACACTGATGTGCCTACCGGCCAAATCTCTGTTAGGTCATTGGTTAACCAAAAACAAGTAGAGGTTACACCTGAAAGCATTCGTAGAGTGCTAAATTTACAAGATGCTGCTTGTGTGACTGAGTACCCGAAGGGCACAACTGATATGTCCTTCATCAACAATGGGTACGACGGAAATCTTAGAGTTGCTACCATACTGAAGAAGAACTTCCTGATGCTGAACGATTAATATTTCATATGGTGAATGTTTGCTTAGCCTCGAAGACATCCTCATGGGATCAAATGTCTTCCGGTGGCAACAGGTATTATATCAATTCTAGAACACCAACCTTTAAATTTTTCACAAATTGTGTTTCTAGAAATCAAAGATCTGGCACAGAAACCTGTGGGAAACAGATGGCTATTATATCCCAGGTTTCTGATGGCCATAATTTTAAATGAATACAAACTGATGGCCTTGTTGGCCTTGGAGTCCCTGCACCAGCTGTTCTAGCTGAGGTATACTCCAGGCATAACTCCGACCAATCTCTAAAGAAGCTGCCCGTTTGCTAAAACCAAGCAAAGGGAACCCACAGCTTCAACTGCCAGATCCAAAGTCCCCACCAAGCCAAAATCCAAACCCAAACAAGCTAATCAGGGAGATGAGTCCCCTGATGATGCTCCTGTACCACCCAAACAGGATAAACCTACTGGTTCAAACCCCCCAGTAGTGTTAACGACTCAACCAGCCACAGCCGCACAGGTATCCTCTCAAAAGGATCCTGTTGCAACCATTTCAGGGGAAACCACATTACTGAGACCTCTCTCACTTGAGGAGGTTATCATTGAAGAGCATCCCTCTCCCCGGATGCAATCAGCTTCTATCCCTCTTCCCATGCAAATGCCCCCCAAAGTCCAACCATTAATTGCCAATGTGCTGACTCAGCTGCATGCCTCTCTCCTCCCCATCAACCACCAACAAAGGGGAGAACAACAGCAATTGAGGAAGAGGATACACATGCTTCTGACAACCACAGAACCGGGGTTTAAATGTTCTATCTCCTGGTGTGGATATGGAGACCAGAACATCTGGTGAGGCTGCCACCTCTTCTGAATCAGCATATGATCAGACTGAGGCTGGTAACATTCCTAAGACCTCACCAGAGGCAACAGCTGATGAAGGACAAAGTCCTGAGGCTGGAAGTCCCCAGTTCCAAGACAAAGGGGCACATGCTACAACTGGTCTACACCCAGTGCATGTACATCCTGCTACAAGCAGGAGGTCAGGTGATTCAGCATCTGATGATGATACCTGGGCTTTTCTACGATGTTCTTGCCCAGAACACAATCCTAGAGGAGGAAGTCAGTAGGCTGCAAAAACTACTTGACCAACTCTCTCAAGGAGAAAGACCATCTGCCACCACATCAACCCAACAGATGGCACCTTCCTCTAAGGTCCCTTAAACACACAGCCACTACAAAATTCTCAGCCACCTGCCTCTGTTTCTGGCACCATTTCTCAGGACCAAAAACCCCCTGAGCAAATGGAT
Source organism: Flaveria trinervia (assembly GCA_025506515.1). Classification (NCBI taxonomy): domain Eukaryota; kingdom Viridiplantae; phylum Streptophyta; class Magnoliopsida; order Asterales; family Asteraceae; genus Flaveria; species Flaveria trinervia. Next base: position 29,862,413 of record CM046445.1, on the reverse strand, counting down.
GCTATCCCTCAAAATCCCCTATCTCTCATCACACCGCAGCTAACCGAATTGTTATTAAAACTGTTGATGAGAGACTTTCTTCTGTCTTACAACCCTGGTGGAGGATGTACTGAGCCAACAACTTTTTGCTACTCAATCCCTTGCAACCAATGCACCCAAAAAGGGGGAGAGTTCAGCAGTGAAAGCTAAAAGAAAGAGGATGGAGAAGGAGAGAGAGAAAGAGAAGGATAAAGAGGTGGAAAAAGAGAAGGATTGTGTGTATGAGGCGAAAAAGAGAAGGAGAATGTGATTGAGAAGGGAGCTGAAATTGAAAAAGTACATGAAAGTCAAAAAGATTTTCATGTCACATACAAGAAAAAGAAGAGTGCTGAGAAAGAGAAGAACTTGAACGAAATGGTTAAAGAGGCTGATGCTGAACACAGCAGATCAATGGACAATATCATTGATCAGCTATTTAGGCAAGGTTTCGACACTGAAAAGCTGGATTCTGAAATAAGAAGATTAGAGATCGAAGAGATCCAACAAAGATGGGCCAGCTACAGCACTATGGATAGAGAGAGACTTGAGATCATGATCAGATTTATCAGCAAATACCTTGGGAGATCATTGATCGAAGTAAAATAATGGACCAGGGACAGCATCTTGGCCATAACCTCCAAGATCTGTTCGTTTGAAGCATACACTAAGGGTTTAGTAGTCGAAGCTTTGAATGAAGCAGGAGCAGGGAGCAGGACTGAGCTAGCCAAACACTCAAAAGCCACACTCACCTCCAAAATGCTAACTCAGCCTGTCAACATTCCCTCTCAAAAACAACCACAACCACAAACCACAAAACCAACTCCCTTACCCTCAAAACCAACAGCCGATGATGCACCTAAGCAGAAGAAGAAGGGTGTTGAGGCTTGTGGAAGAAGAAGAAAATGATGATGAAGAAGATAGGCTGCCGATCTCAGCTGTTCTGCTTGTGCCTAAGGCCAAAGATCTCTCTCTTGCAATAAACTCCTGAGCAACAAAGAGATGCAATCAAAGTGAAATTAGAAGAAGAAGAACAACACAGATTGCATGATGAAGAGTTATTGAGGAGAGTAGATAAAGCATATGCAGCCACTTCCTCCATCATTATATGAAAAAACAAGCTCAGAGGATTTATACTCTTAGACATACTTTTCAGTATGTGAAAGAAAGAGTAAGAATTTGGCCTGATCCCAGGGTGGCTCATAGAATACAAAAGAAAAATATCCCTCAGAGATACATGGGCAAGTGAAAAAGATTGTAATGAAGTGATCTCCTTAGCCCTTGTAGTCTCACCCTGGGAAATACTGGAAGATTTCAAAAAGGCCTACACCTCAAACATGCCCCACAAAAGATGCTGGAGAACAGAATGATCAAAAGGGGCTGGTGTATAAGAGGCTGAATGAGATCAGAAAGGATGAGTTAACTGCTGTTAGAAGGTCATCATCCTGATGAATTTGCTTACAGACAGATTACAACAGTGGTACTCAAAAATGGAAAACAGGTCAAATCCTATCTGAGTGAGTACTATGGGCAGAAGGATTCTTGATGGTGAGGCAGAGGAGCTCACCATGGAGGAACAAATTGTATTTTTGGAGGCCTACACCAGGGAATCCTACAGGCTCATAGTTGGGAAGTGAGTCTCATGGATGGGGGAACAGCTCAGTGTCCAATTCCCCAATACAGAGCTCCCATCCATACATTGCCAACCAAATCATCAGAGACTCATTCCCAAGCCAGTGCTTATATGGGTCATCTTCTCAACTGATCAAGAAGGAAAAAGACCAACCATTCTGCCAACAATAAGTGGGAAAATAAATCAATTAGAGGTTTTGGCTGCATTGGTTCAGGGGGAGTTTGTTGGACCAAAAGAACCAATAAGCCAAGATCAGAAAACCTCTAAGTCCCACATGATATCACAACAACTGCTCAAGGCTTCATCAGCAGTTCGACAAGTGCTGAAGACTTCAACAGCTGAGGATCAAGTATTGAAGACTTCAACAGCTGAAGACTAAAGTGTTGAAGCTCAACAGCTGAAGAACACAAGTGCTGAAGCTGAAGACTAAAGTGCTGAAGTCCAACAGCTGAAGAACACAAGTGCTGAAGCTGAAGACCAAAAGTACTGAAGGTCAACAGCTGAAGAATACAAGTGCTGAAGCTGAAGACCAAAGTACTGAAGTTCAACAGCTGAGGAGTCCACAAGTGCTGAAGATCAACAACTGATGTAGAAAGTCTGAAGACAGAGACTGAAGACATCAGCTGATGACATCTACTGAAGTCATCAGCTGATGAAACATCTGAAGTTCAAGTCTGAAGACCAAGTGCTGAAGTTTCAGTAGTTTGTCACAACAGCTGAAGAGTACTTCTTCAGTAGTTGTGTTATCAGTAGTTTTATGTTTTTACTTTCAGTAGTTTTGTAAAACGACTGAAGAGCTTGTTCTTCAGTCGTTGTAGTTTTAGTAGTTTCTTATCAGTAGTTTTGTAATAAGTAAACACTTAGCTTCTTGTAAGAATATTTCAGCTGTTAGATCTTCAGTAGTTTTAGTGTTTCAGTAGTTTTTTAAATAACGGTTAGATGTCACTATCAAGTGACATCAGCCTACGTCATATTCCTTATATAAGGAAGAATGACCTAAATGTAATTTGCGAAAGCCATGCCAAAGCGTGTGATTGAATGAAATATTCTTTTGCAGAAACTTTCTCTCTCTATAACTAATTCTTTTCATTGCTATATCTTTCGTATTCTTGCTCGAACTGTGCTAGTTGGTACTCTATTCCGCTGCTGAAATCATTCGAATCGATCAAACTAGATGCTGAGATCCTATCATATCTTATAAAACTAGACTCACTCAGTAACGCTGACTTTGATGTGTTTCCAGTTGGTAAGTAGTGATTGCTGAGGATGGCACAAGGCGGCTACTCAACTCTTGTGGATGCATCTTTGTTAATATTTTTGCATTGCAATGCGAACGAATGATGTTTTGAAATGAACGCTTGTATTAACTTGCAAAATCATTGTAATGATATGAAAAGTTATTTTTATGTTTCCGTTGCAACGTTTTGGGAATGATTAAATGTAAGCTCGATGTTTTATGTGCAATGATTTTGCCAGTTATAAGCATCTCAGGAATAGGGCCTTACAAGTTGGCATCAGAGCCAAAGTTTAAGTGAAATTGGTAAAATTTCAAAACAAATCTTAACTTAAATGAGAATGGGACGAAAAGGGAAGGGATGCCAATCTAAGTAGCTACATGCCATAGGTATTTTCGTAAAATTAACGGTATTATGTGCGCATGTGATGTATTATGTGTTGTTTGTGGATTTAAATAATGATGTAGTCAGGATAGGTAATGCTCGGGGTGTGAAGAGTAAAGTAAGTCGCTAATCACAACTGACCACTGTAATTAGGGACTTACTATACTTGACATAACTGAGTTGTTCCCTTGAATGACCGTGTTGGTGTTTGAATCTTTCAGTGTCGTGTGAATAGCCGGTAGTAGATCTTCGAAAGCTTCATGGGGTGAGGTCACGGTGCTGAACTACGACCCAAGAGAGGGAGACCCAGAGTTGAGAAGGTGGTTCATGAAGAACCAGAGACACCTCATCCAGAGGGTGGTGACGAGAGTGCCAATCTGAGAGCCTCAGTAAAGGAGCCTGTGTAGAAGAAGTTCATCACGTCATGCAGACAATCTTACCGTCTGTAGTGATTGAAGTTATCAAGGCAGTACGGGAAGGCGAAAGAAAGGAGAGAAATAAGTCCTCGGGAGGACGGGAACAATCAGAGCCTGAAACGATTCCATCTGATGATGAAGAGGAAGAAGAAGAGCCTATGTCGCTCACCGGTGGGTGAGAGAAATAACTATCGGGCATTTATGAGATGCAAACCCCCTACCTTTGATGGTAACAGCACTGCTGCTGCCGCTCACCGGTGGGTGAGGGAAATGGAGTCTGTTCTTGATATCAACGAGTGTTGGGAGGACCAGAAGGTGAATTTTGCTACCCACTGTTTGTAGACTCGGCTCTGTGTTGGTGGGACAATATTGTCCAAGCCGAGGGTAGTCGGGCGATAGGAAGGATGAGGTGGGTGGAGTTGAAGAAGATGGTGATTGAGGAGTTCTACCCTCATAGGGAGATAGATAAGATAAAGAGAGAGAGTTCTTGTAGCCGGAGGCGGGAACCATGACTCACCAGCAGTACACCACCAAATTCAATGAAATAGCATGGCACGTGCCAGATCAGGTGACGCCTCCGTCTTGGAAGATCAAGAGGTACATTCAAGGCTTACCGGTGGATGTTCAACGCCTATGATCGCCGCCCACCCAACCACGTTTAGGTCGACGATTCATTTGGCAGGGAGGCTATATGCTGAGCGGGAGGTTGTGGTGACTAAAGCGAGCAAGAAGGGTGGTGGCGATCGGAAATGGAACGGGAAAAGGGTTGGTCAGGGTGATGCCTTGACGGGTAACAAAAAGGCACAGGTGGATGACCGTCGTGGGGCCACATCGAGTGCGGGGTCAAAGAGGTGTGGCAAGTGTGGAAGGGAGCATGCGGAAGAATGTAGGTTAGGGTTGAATGTGTGCTTCAAATGTGGGAATACAGGGCACATCACCAAGGATTGCCGTGCGGGCAAATGTTTCAACTGTGGTGAGGAGGGCCACATAAGTAGGGATTGTAAGAAGTCGAGGGCTGAAGGTTCCGAGGCGAAGAAGATGGGAGATGAAGGATCGAGGGCTAGCTCCAGGGCATTCACTATGACACAGGAAGAAGCTAAAATGAACCCTAATGTTGTATCTGGTACGTTTCTAGTGAACCAAACATTAGCTTATATGTTGTTCGATTCTGGTGCTACCAAAAGTTTTATTTCTGCAGCTTTCTGTGCTAAACTGCCTGTTAGTGGTAGACGTGTCAAGGCGTCCTTTGATGGAGAAACTACCATACGTAAGTCTACAGGATTTCAGAGATGATAGAGAATGTGATGTGGAACTAGAAGGTCATAAGTTTCTTGTTAGACCGTTCGGATGACCTTGGGTGGTTTTGATTTTGTTATTGGGATGGATTGGTTAGCGGAGTTCGAGGCGAACATTGTGTGTCGCAAGAAGATGATTCGCTTGACAACGCCTGATGGGAGTTCGGTAACTGTTTACGGATCGGTTCACAACGATCCCGAAAGTGATCTCAATGGTGATGGCGGGAAAGTGTATTAAGCGTGGATGTAGTGCCTACTTGGCCTATGTAAAGGATGTGGATACGCCCACACTACAACTGTCTGATGTATCGGTTGTGTGTGACTTTCCAGACGTGTTCCTAGAGGATTTATCAGGAGTGTCACCACACCAAGAGATTGAGTTTAAGATTGATCTGATACCGGGTGCCCAACCTTGTTGATACCGGGTGCCCAACCTGTTGCCAAGGCACCGTATTGGTTGGATCCGACAGAGATGAAAGAGTTGGTGGACCAGTTGCAAGAGCTGCTTGATAAGAGGTTTATTCGACTGAGTATCTCTCCTTGGGGTGCTCCAGTCTTATTTGTGAAGAAGAAAGGCGGTAGTATGAGGATGTGCATCGACTACCGTGAGCTGAATAAGTTGACAGTGAAGAACCGATACCCCTTACCAAGAATAGATGATTTGTTTGATCAGCTTCAAGGTGCCAGTTGGTTTTCAAGGATAGATCTTCAATCTGGTTAACATCAGTTGAAGGTGAAGGAGTAAGATATCCCTAAAACAGCTTTTCGCACGCGTTATGGTCACTACGAGTTTCTTGTCATGTCTTTTGGTTTGACCAATGCGCCAACTACCTTTATGGATCTGATGAATCGGGTGTGTCGGCCGATGTTGGATAAATTAGTGATTGTGTTTATTGATGATATCTTGATTTATTTGAAGAGCGAGATTGAGCACGCCGGTCACATTCGGGAGATTCTGGAGAAGTTGAGAAAGGAGAAGTTGTACGCCAACTTCTCCATGTGTGCATTTTGGTTGCGCGAAGTTCAGTTCTTGGGTCATGTGGTGAATCCTAACGGGATTCTGGTGGACCCGGCTAAGGTGGAGGCAGTGATGCAATGGAAGTCTCCTAAGATGCCATCCGAGACTCGTAGCTTCTTGGGTTTGGCGGGCTATTATAGAAGGTTTATCCAAGAATTTTCTAAGATTGCGTCTCCACTAACCAAGTTGACCCGGAAGGATGTGAGGTTTGTATGGGGTCAAGCTCAAGAGAACGCATTCGAAGAATTGAAGGAGAGATTGACTCAAGCTCCTGTTCTGTCATTACCCGATGGAAGTGAAGATCTGGTGGTTTATTCTGATGCTTCCTACTCAGGGTTGGGATGCGTGTTAATGCAAAGAGGGAAGGTTATAGCTTTTGCATCCTGGCAGTTGAAGGTTCATAAGGTCAATTATCCTACTCATGACTTGGAGCTAGCAGTCATGGTCTTTGTACTAAAGATTTGAAGGCACTATCATTACGGGATGAAGTGCATCATTTTCACTGACCACAAGAGCCTAAAGTACTTCTTTGAGCAGAAGGACCTGAACATGAGGTAGAGAACGTGGTTGGAGCTCATGAAGATTATGATTGCGAGATCCACTATCATCCGGGCAAAGCCAACGTGGTGGCGGATGCCCTTAGTCGAAAGAAGAGATCCGAGTTGATTCAGGTGAAAGCCTATCAGTTGATCATGACCTCAGACATGATTAAGCAAGTTAAAGAGTTCTAAGATGAGGCATTGAAAGAAGATAATCTTAACTTTGAAAGAATGAGACGTCTGGTCACAAAATTGGGTGAGAACACCCTTGGTGTTAAAACCCGATTTGGACGGGTGTGGATTCCATATTTTGGGGATCTACAGATGAATATTTTGATGAAGCTCATAAGACTCGATACTCCATTCATCCAGGTGCCCTTATCAAGACATGAAGAAGGATTACTGGTGGTCGGGTATGAAGCGCGATATAGTGGAGTATGTGAGTAAATGCCTTACTTGTCTACAGGTGAAGGGTGAGCATGAGAAGCCGTATGGGAAGATTCAACCTTGGATATACCGGAATCGAAGTGGGAGCACATCACCATGGATTTCATTACGAAGCTAGCGCGTACTCCGAAAGGGTACGGTGCCATATGGGTGGTTGTTGACTGCCTGACGAAGAGTGCTCACTTCCTACCGATCCGCGAGACATATTCATCTAAGAGGTTGGCATCAAGGAAATTGTAACTCGCCATGGTGTATCAGTGTCTATTGTGTCTGATTGTGACACCTGGTTTACCTCCAAATTCTGTAAGAAATTCCACGATGCCATGGGGACGAGGTTACATATTAGCATGGCTTATCATCCCCAAACTAATGGTCAGTCAGAAAGGACCATTCAGACGTTGGAAGACATGCTTCAGGCATGTGTGATTGATTTTGGGGGAAGTTGGGATGACCACCTACCGTTAGCCGAATTCTCATACAACAGCTATCATGCCAGCATTGGTATGCAATCATATGAGATGCTATACGGTAGGAAATGCAGAACACCCATTTGTTGGGGTGATATTGGTCAGAAGGAGTTGGGGAGTGTCGAGGTGATCGAGGCTACGACTCAGAAGCTTGAGAAGATCAAAGCCTTCATGAAGGCAACCAAAGATAGACAGAAGTCGTATGCCGATAAACAACGTAGACCGATTGAGTTCCACGTGGGTGACCGAGTTATGTTGAAAGTGTCACCTTGGAAGGGCATTATCTGATTCAGAAAGTGGGGCAAGTTGAGCCCAAGGTATATAGGCCATTTTCGAATCATCGCTCGAGTAGGAGAGGTGGCCTATAGACTGTAGTTACCGGATGAATTAAGTGGAATTAACCCGACATTCCATGTATCTCATCTAAGGAAGTGCTTGGCAGAGGAAGATATGATTGTTCCACCGAAGGATATCGAAGTAGATGAACGGCTCAATTATGTGGAGCAACCAGTGGCAATCATCGATCGAAAAGAGAAAAGGCTGAGAAATAAAGTGGTTCATGTTGTGCGTGTACAGTGGAAGCACAGGAAGGGATCCGAGTCAACATGGCAGACTGAGGAAGAAATGAGACAGCATTACCCACGATTGTTCGAGAAATAACAGGTTTCGGGGATGAAACTTATTTAAGGGGGGTGGACTTGTAACATCCGGTTATTTATTTACTTCAAAGCCGACGGAGGAAGAAAAAGAAATAAAGTCCAAAGTCGAGGGACCAAACTCGCCAACGAGAGAAAGTTGGGTAAGTGGGGGTATATAAAGGGAGAGGGCAGCCATTACCCTCTCCCCACACCCACATTTTCAGCCAATGAAAGAGGAGAAGAGAGAAAGAAGAGAAAAATGGAGAAAAGTTGGTTCTGGTTGGTTTGAGTGAGCCGAAATCGTTGAGAAGCGAAACAAATCGAATCTCTTCTCATTGTGGTCATTTTTGTGAGTTCTAGTACCCCTCTTTTACATGTTTTTGAATGATTTTGGGGCTGGAACACATTTGAAATCGGGTTTTTGAGTGTGTGCATGTTTGACCCGTTTGTGTATATGTATGTGTGTATGATTCGTTTGAGCCTTGCTTGTGAGCTTGTGTGTGCTTGAATACTGTTGTGGTATACATTCCTAAGGTTTAGGATGGTTGATTTTGGGCTTAGAATGGGTTTAGATGAGCTTGGAGGTCGAAAATGGCAGATTAGGTTCGGGATGAACTGCATTCTGCACCAGCTAGGGGTAGGCGACCGAATGAAGGCCATACGGCCAAATGAGGTGCGATTGGGGTTCATTCGCACGATTAAGAGTTCATTCGCATGATTGGGGCCAATCGCATGGAGAGTCATGCAACTGAAGGTCCAGTCGCATAAGTGCTGATCCGTATTATTTCCATTCGCATGAGGTCCATCCGCATTGGTCCATTCGCATGATGCTCAGTCGCATGGAGGCCATGCGACTGAAGGGTGTCCATACGCCCTAATAGGGTTTTTACACCCGAGGAGAAGTGTAGTTTAACTTCTAACTTCAGGGGAAAGTGCAGATGTAAGTTGGACGTAAAGGTTCCCATAAGTTCATGTAAGATGACTGTTGATGTCTTCGAGAGCATGTTGGGCATGATCATCATGATGTTGTTGCATGATTATGCATGTTATGTATGTGTGATGTTGCCCTGTATGATGTCAATGCCTGTGTAAGTTATTTTCCTTGTCATGATGTATGTTTATCTTTCATGTAGCTTTGCGTGTTATGTTAATGAATGAAATGAAATATTATGTAACGTAAAGTGGAAGATAATGAAAAGTGGAACATGATGAATGCATCCATTAATGAATGATGAAAGAAATGAAAGTCTTGCAAGCATTGGATATCGAGACACACCAATGATAAGGTGTTAGCCCAACGGTGTGCGGGTTCGCTACCCCGGGAGGATGCACATCGGGGTCTTTCTTTGTGATTGGGCATTTGTATAGAACCTCTACCGCTTACCCTTGGTACTGCGGCACCATGTTTATTTGTCTATTTATAGACTTTGGCCTGGTAGCCATATAGTTCGGGGTGTAGCACATGATATTGGTATGGAAGATATCAGATGCGCAAGAAAACATGTAATGATGAATGAACGAATGAAGAAGATAATAATAACTATTATCTATGTGTGCGTATGTTGTATGATCACATGAAAGTAAAGAACAATTTTAACGAAAGAAAAGTATGTTTTATCTTATAAAACTAAACTCATTCAGCAACGCTGACTTTGAAGTGTTTCCAATTGGTAGGTAGTGATTGCTGAGGATGGCACAAGGCGGCTACTCAGCTCTTTTGGATGGCATTCTTTTGTTAATGTTTTTGCATTGTAATGCGAACGAATGATGTTTTGAAATGAACGCTTGTGTTAACTCGTAAAAGCATTTGTAATGATATGAAAAGTTATTTTTAGGTTTCCACTACAACATTTTATGAATGATAAAATGTAAGCTCTATGTTTTATGTGCAATGATTTTGCCAGCTATAAATGTCCCGGGAACGGGGCCTTACACTATGAGCTTTTGAAGGTCCTACACTTGCCAAATGACATTTAGCAATGTACTCCTTGTCAACAAATTCTAACCTCTGCTTTTTTTTGTCAGGTCTATATTGTCCGAGTTCACCAACCCATGATTGTGAGTCTCGATAAACCCATAAATTCAAATCCTTCGGTGCCTTCAATAGCTTTGAATTTTATACGAGCACGACAATCACAAACTTTAAATTTTTTTCGACAGACACAAGACTTAGAATTAACATCCAATGTGTCATTTACCTTCCCATTAGGTATCCCAGCCTTGTTACACAAAATATATCTATGTGTAATGACACCATCCTTCTTTTTCAAATTACCCAGCCAAGTACTGAATCTGGACATCTCCGCGTACGACTCGTACATCCTTCTTGCGTCATCCCAGTTACAAAACCAAGATCCAATAACAGGCTTATGATCTACGGACACAATGGGAGTCCAATACCTAGAACCATTAGGTGATTGGTATAAACTGCTGTGTATTGAACTTGCAAAAGACACATATCAATGAAATTGAAAAAAATTGATTTAGCAATAGTAATAAATCTTTTAAAACAAACCTTAAAAATTACCTTCATTCTCAACTCAAGTCAAATATACGTCGTCATTAAATTTTCCGGAGGCTGATTATCGTTCGAATGTGTATCATCAGGGTTATTTGCTTCATCATAAATCATACAATAGTTAAACACACATATTGGTACAATATGTATCTATCCTATGAAAACAATAAAAATGAACATACTTAACAGTAACAACCCATAATGTGTTCAATATATATATGTTTACATAAAACGATGACCAAAAATTTTAATAACAAATAATATTACTCATAATTTAAAGTCTATATTACAACACAATTTAAAAAATTTAATATTCTAACATAAAAATTAAAGAAATGGAACTTCAGTTAACAACATAAATCATACAGATAATACGTGAAGACAAGTAACATTCAAATTAACACAATATTTACTAAATTAATCACAGTGCAAACAACTGAAGAATTAATACAAACATATAACCATTATGCTCGTATGTACATATATGTAATGAACCGAAAAAACAGAGATCAATACAAAAAAAAATAGAATGAATTTTCATGGGTATATGTAATGAACCATAAAAACATAGATCAATACAAAAAAATTCACATATATGTAAATAACTGTAAGAATCATATAATACATACCTTCATCTTCATCTTCTGCATCAACATGCATAATATCCTTATGTTATCAGGACAAGTTAACGATTCATCAAAAATCGAAACTTGAATCGAACAATTACCATGTTCAATAATCGAAGAATCAATGGAATTAATTATTTCCTTGCATGAATTCGAAAAATCCCCATTAGAAGACAGAAATACCGAATTCATCACTTTCAATTACAAAAAAGATGACTTGAACAATCAGATGTAAAAAGTAATCAACTTCGTATGATTATGGTAAACAAATAAAAGATTCATACGAATCTTACATAAAATGGAAAAGAATTTGAAAGGAATAACTCATACAGAAATTTTTTTAAGAGAAATCAGGGATTAGTTATTGTTAATAAATATCTAGTAAATCTTATGAATAATAAATTACTACTTTACCGTTTTAGCTAATTAATATAAAATTATATTACAAAAAATCTTATTAGTACATGATAGTTTTTATGGTTTTCAATTATAATCTTAGTTTTTATTTGATCCCTTCTCTCTCTATATATATGTATATATATATATGAATTGAAATCTCACTCTTGGTAGCTTTTTTTATACATATATATCTGGCTTTAAAAATCCTGTATGATAATCTCACACACTGATAGCTTTTTTTCTATTTAAAGTAAGCTCAAATATCAACACTATATCGTATACATATATCTAAGGCTTTGAAAATCCTATGTGATAATCTCACACTGGTAACTTTTTTCTATTTAAAGTAAGCTCAAATCTCAACGGTATATGTAGAGAAATTTTAATACACAAAGTGCAAAAAGAACATACAAAATGTATAAAATCAATAGAGCATCACAAGTAACACCCATTATTACGTAAATTATTAATAATTACTTAAGTTAAAATTACTCAATTTATAAATAATAATTATCATAAATAAACATGTTATTTTCATAATTATGTTGTTAATAATAATGCAAGTTTTACGCATAACATATAAACGTTTTAAAAAATGTTAATTAAAAAAAAGTATTGTAATTATGAAAATAACTTGTGTGGGCAAGAATCAAATGTTAGTCCTCTATTATTTGAGATAACTGTGTTAACTTTTGAAAATCAATCAAAATCATCGTTTTGTTAGAATAACATAACTACACATATACAAAAATATGTTATTATATATATATATATATATATATATATATATATATATATATCTGTGTGTGTGTGTGTGGTGTGCGTGTGTGTGTAAATTTATAAGTGTATAAAAGTAATGACTAGTGTAAGTTACACTTACATGGGTAAATATATACGAGGTGTAAGTAACATACATATGTCATAATTTTTTTTACACTTATGAATTTACACACACACACACACACACACACACATATAATATATATATATATATAAGAACATAACATTGCATAGATGTTATTCCAATAAAAAATGATAATTTTGATTGATATTCAAATTTTAACATGGTTGTTGTAATAATAGAGGGCTAACATTGGATCTTTAACCGAACATGCGTAATTATATATATAACTTGTGTAATTATTATTTATAACTTTACTAGTTTTAACTTGAGTAATTATGAACATAAGTTGGGTAATAATAAATATAACTTGAATAATTAATAGAATAAGTTACGTAATTATCCACCTTATATACGTTATTGTGGCGTGGACAAAATTAACTCTCTCAAAAGACATGTCACGCCCTGATGACTTTTTATGTTTCACATATTTTCTACATTTTCTATAGTAACATTCCCCAATATATAAATAACCTTATAAAACCTTTGTAACAGACACATTGAATAGTAAACATATATATCATAGAGTAAATTAAATATTGTATCATTTATTCATACACAAAATTAAAAGTTATGTCCTATATATTTAATAAATACATCTAATATTTTTTAAAAAAAATATGCACACATATTATCGTTTACATTAACTTTCAGTTAGATGTACAATTAACTATGTTATATATCTCTCACATGAAGTGTATTTTGTTATTTTCTTTTTACATCTAATATATTAAACAAATAAAATACTTAATTATTTTATATCAAAAATAAAATTAAAAGATATCGGACTGTTGGGTAAGTGAGTGAATCCGCGTTCCTTCTACGTTCAACACCATTAAATCCATCATCCCCCTCTATTTGATTGCCTAATATTAGTTATCTTCACCACCCACAACATCTCACACACCATTGACACCCCTTCAACTCAAACAAACAACGATGTAAACATTAAAATCCCTAATTTATTTTTTGTATTTCTTTGCTATTTGAATTTATGGCTTATGTTGTTGTGTGATTAACGAGCGACTTCTTATTCATTTTTTTTGTTTTTGCAAATATATAACCAATTCAAAGAATCATGGGTAATCTTCAAGTTTGTGATCCTTATTGATTTTCATTATTTGTTTGTGTGAGTAGTTTATAAAGTATTTGTGTATTTTTTGTGTTTATTACTGATTTCTCAACCTTCTAAATGATTTATTGGTTCACCGACTTACTTCATCATCCAATATTTTTTAATTTTCTTTTTTTCATTTAAAATTTTTATTTTATAAACTTTTTAATATATTAGACGTGAAAAAATACTAAAAATATCCTCATGTGAGGGAACACATATCTGAGTTAACTGTATATTTAGATAATAGTTAGTGTAAAAGATAATATGTGTGGGAATCTTTTAATAAAAGGAAATTGTATGTAACTATTAAAAATAAAGAACATACCATACAATTTTATATATTAATAAAAGACATAATTGTAATTTACTCTATATCATAATTGTAGATACTTCTAATTGTTGATATAACTTATTATATATAAAAAGTTTCTGAATATATGGTCTATATACACAATATCTTTTCATTTGCAAATGATAAGTGAAATATCAAACATTGAATTATATCTAATATCTTTTGCTATAATGCATATAACAAAGAACAGTATTATGTAACTGGACCCTAATGCGTTTTTATGGGAACTCTAATATTTACTTGTATATGTATATTAATAAAAATAACATATAGGAAAATCCAACTTTGTGTGCTAGTTATTTTTAATATAATTTTATCATGTTCAGGCATGGATAAACTATATTATCTAAATGTTTAAAAGTAGTCTCTAACTTCTAGGAGCCAGATGATTAAGATCATGAATCTGATGTAAAATTAATAGTATAAAAGCCCATGGTCATCTATTCATATTCCACACCCACCGCATACAAACTATTAAAATTTGCTGCTTCCACATGGCTACAGAAATTGTGAAACAGAAGATCAATTACAAAGAAGAAGAGGCCGCAGCCCAGTAGAAATATGGAAATACATTCATGGTTTCACGCCAATGGCTGTGGTCAAGTGTGCCATTGAGCTAGGGATACCGGATATCCTCGAAAAACATCAATCCCCCGTGACACTGGCCGACCTCGCGTCAGAGATGGGTGTCCGCAACCTTCGTTGCATAGGGTCATGAGGTTCTTGGTCCACCAAAAAGTATTCCAAGAAACCCCGGTATCTGAAACATCTGTTGGATACGCTCAGACCCCAATGTCTCGTCTTCTGACAAGACATGGGAAGAATAGCATGGCGGACTTGGTGCTTTTAGCAACCAATCCGGTTATGCTGGCACCATGGCAAAAGCTTAGTGCTTGGGTTTTGAGTAACAAAGAGTTGCCATTTGATGCGGCACATGGCACTGATCTGTGGGGATTTACTGCGGCGAATCCAGGGCATAGTGACTTATTCAACAATGGAATGGCGTGTGATGCTCGTTCATGTGTGGCGGCAATTCTTGAGGGTTCTCCGGAGGTGTTTGAGGGGCTTCGGACAATGGTAGATGTTGGTGGTGGTAATGGAGCAGCTATAAATGCTATTGTGCAGGCTTGTCCTTGGATCAAAGGCGTTAATTTCGATCTTCCTCATGTCGTGCAAGCTGCTCCGGCTTATGAGGGGGTTGAACATGTGGGAGGCAGTATGTTTAATCATGTTCCTCAAGCTGATGCTGTTTATTTGATGGTTAGTCTGATGATCGTAATACTTCATTTTTAATGGTTTGGTTTTAGGTGATTTTTCTAGATCTGTTTGTTTGTTTGTTTGTAATGGTTATGTTTTGACGTTGTAGAAAGTACTCCATGATTGGGCAGATGAAGATTGCATTGTGATACTAAAGAAATGTTTGGAGGCAATTCCTCGAGAGACAGGGAAGGTGATCATTGTAGACGTAATGTAGGACATGAAGCAGATGATGAATTGAAAGGTGTGGGATTAATGTGTGATATGGCAATGATGACTTTGACAACTAAAGGGAAAGAGCGGACTATGGAAGAATGGTCTTATTTGTTTCATGAAGCTGGATTCACTCGTCACACTGTAAAACACATTCGAGACCCTCATTCTGTCATCGAAGTTTATCCCTGATTCTTGCTTCTTTAGTCTGGATGTCTAATAAGTAAGCATTCCAAAATAAAACTTTTCTAGGGATCTTCAATTTCGAAATCTTATCATGTTCTATTTCATATGTTTGTGAACGTAATGTTGAGGGAATGAATGAAATAATTGTCATTTCATACTTAATTTCATCAAACAGAAATATATTTCCATGAATTTGCGTTATAAATAGAGGATTGGCCATCACAAACATCACTAGGGTGTTACAAAATGCAACCCTTTAATAGAGACGCATATTTTCTCTTGTAAACTAAGTGTGAAAACAAAAATCCATTTAAAGAAATATAGTCATCCGACTATCCGTGTAAAAATAATTATCCATGTAAAACTAAGCCACACTACATATCAAAAACCATTGTTGGTAGTTAAAATTTATTTTTTTACTTAGCAGTCGATTACAATTTTACATAGTAATTAAAATAAACTAGTTTGATTCCAGACACGAGTTACGATTAGAATTCTTTTGGTCCCTTAGTATAGCTAAGTTGCCAAAAAGAGGTCATATTGTGTGATCAGGTCTTGATGTAGTTATCTTAGAAAATAGAACTACACTATGTCATAAAATACTTATCATTCAAGCATCAAAGGCATCGTCATTTGAACAATTGTATGGCTTCAAGTATAGACCACTCATTTGAACAATGGTAACATTCAACTGACAGAGCAGGAAATTATACAAAAAATGACTATAAGGTGATTAAATTAAAGGAATCACTAAAAGCGGCCAGAGAGAGAGAAAATGGCTACACCAATAAAATACCAAAAACATTGTAATTTGAAACCAAAGATAAAGTCTTGTTAAAGGTATCCCCTTGGAAACACATGGTTACCTTTAGGGTTAGAGGCAAACTAAGCTTCCATGGACCTTTTGTGGTAAATTCAATGGTTGCCCAGGTAGCATATAGAATGAAATTATCTGAGTAAGTAGTTTATATCTATGACGCTTTCCATGTGTCTAATCTTCGGAAATGCTTAATCAATGAGGCTTTGGCCATACCTTGTGAGAAAGTCAAGATTGATGATAAGTTAAAATTTATTGAATAGCCTGTAGATGTCATGGATCGATATGACCGTATGGTTGAAAAAAGAACACCTATCCTAAAAGCTAGGTGGAACATAAAACACGTGTCACACCACAACTTTAACCGCAGAAACGTTAAGATGTGAGGGTTAAAATTGTTTAAAACCACATAACACTACCATTAAATATAAATATCATCAAGCATAAGTTTTAAAGGAATGTTCCAATCAAATAGTCTTAAACAATTAACCAAAACCATAACATAAGTTTAATAACTTCAAATTCAAAGCATGTCTTTTATTTTTTTTAGGTCCAATCCTATGTGTCCATACTTCAAAATCAAACATCAACCTTGGCGTTTCCCGAAACATGTTAAAAATAATGTCAACATTGAATGTTGTGAGTTTCCATGGGTTATACATACATATAACAGTTATAAGCAGCCATTCATGTCATAGGTTACAAATAATGCAAGTATATAAATAGCATAATGATATAATCAAACCTTGACAAAAATGACCACAATAAATTATAACAATTAGCTAAGTCTACTTGGTTCCATGATGAACAAGCATATGTCATCAGGAGGTGACAATAACCTCGGCTTTAGCACCAAATAGACTTGTCAAGTCCATTGATCTATGACGTCGCTAGCCTAGCAAAAGCTAATGATGATTTACACAAAATGACTATCATGTAAGGCTCATAATATTACAAATAACCATGACAAGTATGAATACGAATTGCTAGTGCATGTACAAGTGACAAGATGTTTACAAGTGCAACTTTATAAGGTTAACATGTTCACCTCAAAAGATGTGAAATAGAGTAAAAGGGACATGAAAACTCACTTGATATAACATGCAATAATAACAAGAAAATGAAATTGCTCCAACGATTCCGTTCACATAATACCTATAAGTATAAGTTTTGAGATGGAGAAAATGATTAACGATCAAATGTGAAGTACAGAATCAATTGGAACTTGGGATTCGATAAATAAAATAAAATAAAATAATAGAATCACTTATATTTTAATTTAAAGAAAATAAACCATCTAAATAATTTAACGTAGAGAATGATAATGAAATTAGATTATGTATAATAATTGATTAATAAGATTAAATTATAAAGTTTGAATAGATTTTTATGACCATTTATAATACAACATGATTAAAAATCTTGTTAACAACATCTTGTCCAATTATAATTTATTAATAAACCTATTGTTAAATAAATTATTTAACTTCAAGTCCATTTACAAGATTATAAGATATCCTTTCAACTAATCTATGAGGACCATGTACGTATGGAATACTAACGGATTCTACGTGAAACCAGATCAAATAGTGTGAAATCCTATTTGATTGGCGATCCAATCAGTGAGAACGATAATCCGATCGATGTAAGAATGAACTAAACTTTAAGAATGAGTTGGGATTGATCAAGATCAAACTTTGAGTCACACCTCAACCGACGGTGGAATCATCGAGGCGGATGAATGAGAGACGATTGCTCATAGCACATGGAACTAATTAAGTTGAAATATTATTAAATATTATTATTCATTAAACATTACAAGACAAATAAGTAATTACAAAACAATCAAAATACAACCATGTTGGACCAAAAGAACCAATGAGCTAAGATCAGAAAACCTCTAAGTCCCACATGATATCACAACAACTGCTGAAGGCTTCATCAGCAGTTCGACAAGTGCTGAAGACTTCAACAGCTGAAGATCAAGTACTGAAGACTTCAACAGCTGAAGACTAAAGTGCTGAAGCTCAACAGCTGAAGAACACAAGTGCTGAAGCTGAACAGCTGAAGAACACAAGTGCTGAAGCTGAAGACCAAAGTACTGAAGTACAACAGCTGAAGAGTCTACAAGTGCTGAAGATCAACAACTGGTGTACAAAGTCTGAAGACAAAGACTGAAGACATCAGCTGATGACATCTACTGAAGTCATCAGCTGATGAAACGTCTGAAGTTCAAGTCTGAAGACCAAGTACTGAAGTTTCAGTAGTTTGTCACAACAGTTGAAGAGTACTTCTTCAGTAGTTGTGATATCAGTAGTTTTATGTTTTTACTTTCAGTAGTTTTGTAAAACGACTGAAGAGCTTGTTCTTCAGTCGTTATAGTATCAGTAGTTTTATGTTTTTCGGTAGTTGTAGTAACTGATAACACTTAGTATTTTTGTAGAAGATGTCAGCTGTTTTGACATCTTTAGTAGTTGTGTTTCAGTTGGAATAATTCTATTAGATGTCACTATCAAGTGACATGAGCAGACGTCACATCTCTTATATAAGAGGTGTCGACCTAATTGTAAGTGTGACATTCCGTTACCACGAAAGCGAATATTGAATGAAATTATCTGCAGAATTCTCTCTATCTATAACCGTTTTTGTTCTTCATTGAATGTCTTTTCGTTCTTGTGATTGGCTAATTCATTGTTAGAATTCCGCTGCTACACTCTCTAATCAATCAAACGTAGATCACTGATCCTAACAAGTGGTATCAGAGCCGGTTAATCATTGATCGATCTAACAATTGATCATTGAAACTGCTAATTGATATCTATGTTTGATTGAATTAGCATATTCGCAAGAACTGGTTATAGATTATTGAATTTCTGACGCTTTCGTTCATTTATTCTGAGATCGCTCTTGGTTCAATTGGTTGTTGTGTTTTGTTCTAAATCTGTTATAGCTTAATTGAATTGATTGAATCTGAGATGACTACTCCTTCTAATGATCCTCACAATACTGGTTCCTCAACCAAGCCCCCGATGCTGGTTAGGACCGAGTATAACATATGGCAACGAAGAATGCTTCATCACCTGTCTGTTAACAGTTCAGGTTGTTGGACATCTATGGTACATGGACCACATAAGCCTATGGTGAACAATCCGGAAACCAATCAAATGGTTCCGAAGAAGAGGAACAATATTCTGATGAAGATCGGAAACTGTTTGAGATTGATGCTAAAGCCCATGGAATTCTGGCCATGGCACTGCCTAATGAAATCTATTCAGGGCTTATGCATCATGAAACTGCTCATGATCTCTGGAATGCCCTGAAGGAACAATTCGGTGGCACAGATGAGGTCTTAGCAAAACAGAGAAATCCTTGCCCCACAATATGAGACATTCTCTCATAGAAAGGGTGAGACACTGACTCACAGTTTGAGCGTTTTCCTGCTTGATCTCTGAGCTGAAAATGGTGAAACAGGAATACAACAATAGCCAGATGAATAACAGGTTCCTCAGATTCACGCTGAGAGATAGGACACATACACTATTGTCCTACGCTCCAGTGCAAATCTGGATAGCCTATCTCTCACCCAACTTCATGGGAAACTGCTTACATTCAAAAGAGAGATAGAGCAGAAGAGGAAACTGTCCTCATCAGGAAAGCTCACTGATGACTTTGTACCAGGGAATACTGCTTGGTTGGTCATGAGTCAGAATATGCTGCATCTGAAAGCAATTATGATGAGCATATGATTTCTCTTCAAATAGTTGTTGAACATGTATGTCCCTAGATCGTGATATGTGATGTAATAGATCTTGTTGGTATGATTAATGAACTGATGTTGATAGTCTGTGGTTATAACGTTTAATAGTTCATTAATGAGTCGTAAATGAATTGATGAGTTTATGATTACTTGAATGATTACATATAATATTATATTAATTAACAAAAACATTCAAACTTAACTTAATGAAGTTCCCATGCGAAGGCTCATGCGAATGAACCATAAGCATAAAGAACCTCATACGATTGACTCAGTCGCACGATGAACCAGGAGACTGGATCAGTCGTACGAATGGAACATAAGATTGGCTCAATCGTACGACTGAACACTCAGTCGCACGAATGAACCCACGCATGGTTCAATGCACACGCATGACTGAACCAAACTAATGGTTCAGTCGCACGATTGAAGAGTGCCAACCTATAAATACAACTCAATTCGTGAAAAACAGAGAGATTCGTTCAAGTTCAATTCCATACGAACCCTAGCCGTCCAGAAACCTTCCAAATCGTTCTCTAAGTTCATAGAACACATTAGATCGATTCCTTATCGATTCTAACATTAGTTTCAATCCTTGATTGATTCTTCGTGTGTTCTCACTGATTGGATCGCCAATCAAATAGGATTCCGCACTATTTGATCTGGTATACACGTGGTCTCTAGGTATTTCAGTCGAATACCAGGTCCTAACAAGTGGTATCAGAGCCATTGGCTCTTGATTACGTGTTGATTCAATCAAGATTGCAATAAAGTTTGTGTTTTTACACTAAAAAACGCAATCTTTGGCATCAAAAGTGATCTTGGAAGTTCCCTGCTCATCGACGTTTGGTTTCTACGGACTCAGGCAATCAAAACTTGTAAAATTTCGAGTTTTTATGGCTGAAAAACTGTCAAACCTAGAAATTTTCGCAAACCAGCGGCTTCAATCGCACGACTGACTCATTCGCACGACTGGACTCCATTCGTACTACTCATACGCACGATTGGACCTAGTCGCACCTTCATTCGGCCGATTGAACCATTCGTTCGCATAGCTCATACGTACCAGATTCATTCGCACGACTGAACCAATCGCCCAGTTCATTCGCACGATTGAACCAATCGCAGAGCTTATACGCACGATTAGCTCAGTCGCATCCTTCAGTCACATCAGTAAAAGTTTGTTTGATTAGATTATAGGTTTGTTCATCATGAAAGATCAGATGTCAGCCTTTATGCTGGGAAAAAGACTCAAGGATACAGAATCTGTTGCTGCTTGAGAGTGAGGTAGGGAATCACAATAAACCACCAAAGCTCTTGACTTTAGATGATTTTCCCCACTGGAAACAACATTTGAGATCTACCTTAATGGAGTAGATCCTAATCTGTGGGAAGCCATTGAGACAGGTTATAGTACACCGGTGGGAGCTGATGGGTTAAACTAACATTAAGCGGGATGACCGACGCAGAAAGTAAAGTACAATGCAGAGAAAAGAGTTATGCATTGATCACTCAGTCGATCCCCAAAGACAATTCCACCAGTATCCGAGAACAAGCAATCCAAGAAACTATGGGATGCGCTAGAGAGGAGATATGATGGTAATGCATCATTGAAGGCAATCAAAGCAAAGGAGTTAAAGAAGGAATTCGATAACTTCTTTTCAATTGGTAATGAAAGCTTGGACGACGTCATAGATAGATTCTACCACTTGATGAGCGAATTGCATACCCATGGAGTGGTTACTACCATGGAAGAAAAAGTAAGCAACTTCGCAGACGGGTTGCCGGATAAGTGGGCTACATTCGTGTCTAACCTGAGACAGAATGGTATCCTTGTAAAGCTGGATATAAATGACTTCATTCTTAAGTTGCGCGAAGAAGCACTAAGGATGAAGTATAGAGATCAGAAGTCTTCGTACACATAAAATCAGCTTTATACAACGCCACACCTCAAGCAAAGGCATCTGGAGCACCTCTCCAGATGCTTTTGTGTCTAGCTCGTCAGGTCTTCACATGCCTCTACTTCTGGATCAGACACGTCTGGGTCATCATGTACCATCATATTGGATCAGAAGCTAACGCTACTAAACTGAAGACCGAGAACTTCGGTAATGTGACCGTGGAAATAGCACGAGAGCATATGGATCTCCTAGCAGCAGTGGTTCATTCATATGATGGACTCGTTGCGGGAAGATTGGAAACTGCTATCTAGCAGATGAGGACTACGAGCAGGTGGATGAGATGGAGCTCGAAAGAATGGATATAATGTGGGCCTTAGCAAGTGCTGTTCGAAGGGCGAAAAAGTTTGTGAAAAAGACTGGACAGAACTGGTTGCTACTAAGGACACCACTTTGGCTTCGACAAGAGTAAAGTGACCTGCTTAACTGTGGTGAGAAGGGGACTTCAAACGAGAATGTGTCAAGCCAAAGAAAAACGGGGAATGGGAACCCGTTCTCATCATTTACTCGCCAGGACAAGCAACCCTCTAATTCTACTTCATCAAACAAGGACCCTAAAGCACTAACTATGTCTCATGATGAAGGACAGGATTGGAGTTGAGGTTTGGTCGCCCAGGAGAATCTAACATTGCCAGTGTCGAGGACATTGACGATGATTTGCGAGTGAAGGTGACAAGACAAATGAGGAAGTTTCCACCTCAGAGACAGAAAAGCCAGAGTCGATAGAAATAGAATCATCTGATGCGGCTCTGATGGCTAATACTTCTGGACCAACTCAGGTAAGTACCACTGACCGACTTTTAATAACCATGCTTGTTCGGATTGTGACACGTTTAGGAAGAGCATAGATGACAAATTTGCTAGGTTATTAGACCATAATGATAACTTAGTAAAAGATTTCGTCTGTGTACTGAGGCAAATAGAGTGCTAAAACAACATGAGCACGTGTTATAAAGAAAAGATAGACCTATTGACCAAACAACTTAGGGAAACTGAAGTAGTGGCTTTTAACCAAGCAAACGACATTAGGTACTATCTTAACTCCCTAGAAGACACTAAGAAACAAAGAGCAGTTTTAGAAGTCGAAGTTAATTCATTAAAACAGAAA